>WTSP01018684.1:12419-52940 GCA_025331215.1 Actenoides lindsayi
GATGGCAGCACAGCCTTCCAGTGTATCAGCCACTCCTCCCAGTTTCGTATCATCAGCAAACTTGCTGAGGGTACACTATGTGCCTTCAACCAGGTCACTGATTAAGATGTTGAATTAGACTGGGGACGTTCCTTCTCCCTCCGGAACCAGTGTTACAGGACATGGTATTTAGGGCTAGAAATGCAAGAGATGCAAAGTATTTCTGTAGTAATATATTCTCTCTAAAGTGTTGGTTTAGACATCTACTGTCCCACTCATTAGGATACCCAGATTGCCCCGATTCTGCCGTGCTTATTCAAATGAAATTTGCCTTATGCTGCAGCGCATGTATATTTTACAGCTCAACTTTGTAATGGCAACAGAATCAAACCTGAAAATAAAACGACTGTTTTAAGGCAACAGGATACCAGAGGTATTGTTTTGGTGTCCTTACAATTCCTGCAGAATATGCTTATTGAGCCTCCTATTTGCCTTGAGGGTAAATTTACTTTTTCTTCTCTTTTAAGAATATGCAAATCTTTCAAGCCATTAGGACAGAACAATGCCCTTCAGCAGAAGGAACTAGGCAATGGCATGTCATTTTCTTGGCTGTGAAGTCCAGCTAAGTGCAAGGCTCTTTCAAATTGCCTCGTGGTTGTACGTGGCACTGATACATAGTGCATGGTAATGCATTATTGAATAGTTGTCTGTTGTGTCTTCATTGCATGCTGTCAGCTGCATCATAAATAATTGATTGTGTTGCTCTTACTCCCCATTAAAGATATATGAGTATATAATACATGAAGAAAATGAAGCAGGGAGCCTGCCTGGTGTTGAAAGGATCAACCACTGCGGTGACAGGAACTAAGAAGTGCTCACCACCGCTATCCATTTCCCATTTCTATACTTTGAGTCGGTGATTGTTTGTCATGGCAACAAATGGCACATTCAAATCGTTGATGTTGCCTTTTTAAACAAGGACCAAAATATTGTGGTGAAGAGCTGATATGCTGCAAATGCCCACACCCCCCCACGCCACCCCCCAGTTTCTTCAACTAAGATTAATCTTTTTTTCTTAAGCGGCTGTAAATTGTCAGAGAAATACAGTCTAAGACAGCAATTCCTTTTTCCTCACAAGGCTTCGTTTATATTAAGGAGAGGAAGCGTTAGCAGGGTAAACCAGAGTTTGTGTTTACAGTGGTACTAATCCTCTGGTTTCAAACCTTTCCCATGACAAGCCGCGTGTCCCTTCTCAGTTCCGTTACCCATGTCCCTGTGCAGGACACAGTAAGATGGCTCACTATTCAAACGTGGCATAAGAAATGGAAGCATCCTCCAGCTCACGTTCAACACTTCTTATTCATTTCCATTACAACAATCATCATTTCTGATGAAAACAATTTTCATCAGTAAAACTGATGAGATGCCAAATTCGTCCAGAAAATAGTTCTCGTTGGAAGTCCTGCCAAGGAAACAGGAGGTGTACAGCATGGCTGGATGGAAGGAGGCTCTTGGCCAGGTCTAACCACAGACTACTGTATTGAGAAGGTGTAAAATGGTGAACTGTGTTTGGAGGTGATGGTGGAATGAAGACATAAGAGGTGCGAGATATCCAGCGGCTCTGGATTCTGACGGAATGAGCTGGAGAGCTGAGACGTGTTAGGTCCTCTAGGCATTTCCCTGGGAAGCAGAAACACAAGGCACCAACTGTATTTGCCTAGAAAATGTTGCCCTCATCTCTCCATTTAACACTTCAGAGATACGGGAACAGTTCTTGTTCCTGATGGGAAACCACAAGCTTTTCAGGTGTGTTAGCATGAGACTGGGCCACGAGCTAGCCGGGAACACCACGGAATGCAGAGGAGTTGTCCTGCCTTACTGCAGCCTGTCAGAACAGAGTCCTGAAGGGAACTGATCTACTGTAATGTCAAATGTGAGTAACGCCACTGCAATCAGTGGAGTTCTGCTGGTGTAAACCAACCTGGGATGTGATTTGTGACTTTAGGGATGTATTTCTCCCACCACTCCTATGCGGTTTGGCTGAACTGCTCTGCTTTACTGAACTGTGTCTTCCTCTCTACACTGTGAAGGTGGCAATGTTGACACAAAGGCTTTTGTACAGTTCCTGGAAATTTCCCAATAATATATTTTCCAGACTAAAAGTGTGTATATTAGTAATATTTACAGGTTGTAAATGAGGGGAAGAAATCAGAATTTCCAGCCTTTGTGACATTTTTCTGACAGAATACTGACATATTTTGACATAGAAACAATATATTTGGGGGAAAAAAACCAAACCAAAACACCTTAAGAAAATTCTTAACCCACAGCAATGCTGACTGCAGCAAATGCTCCCTCTGAGAGTCATAGGCACCAAACCAAATGACAGGTTTATAACAGCACAGATTTATCATAAGGCATAATTGGAAAGGTGATTGCATTAAAGGGCATCAAAATACAGGCCCTGTCTTAAAGAACCTCTGGTCTGTGTAAAATGAGACAGGACAGTGTCCTAGAAGCACCTCTGAATATCTGCCCCTCTTTCTGCTGCTAACATATGTTCAGAAAGTAGCTGTCTTCAGGCTGCCTTAATGTTCTGTGCAGAGCTACAGTTTGAAGAAATGAGATAATGGAATACTTTGCAGATGAGTGCTGCTGGTTTGTGAAAGTCACCTATTCAATTTATCCCCTTAGTACTTCTGAGGTAAGTGAATCTCATTGTAGAGGAGAAAGGGAGAGCAAATAGCAAAATCAAGGGATTTGTTCTGGATTAGAATCTCCATCTTCTAATTCCCAGAATGTGTCAACACTGCAAAGACAAATAATTCAGTAAACGCTGGAGGCAGTGAAGCCTGGGATACAATTTGATCTGCTTCATTTAGGTATGGATGGATGAGTTAATACCTCCTCACAAGGGCCTTATAAAAAAAGCTGGCAGTCTAGCATTTAAGATTAATGTTGTTAACTTTCTTAACTTTTGTAAGTTAGTTGACTGAGAAGGATAAACAATTCCAGGAGGTTATTGCAATCCCAGCGTCTAAATCTAGGTGGGATGGATCATTCTGGGAGATTCCTCTTTCTCCACTAACTGTAGCAGTAGCCTAGATGACAGGTTGAGACACAGTTTCTACCTTTGAGGTGGCTAATGTTAGTAGTGGTATTTTACACAGAAATTTTCCAGATTCAAGCATGTAAGCTTGACAGGCTATCCATGGAGGGCCTTCGGTGTTCTCACTTTCCATCCATCTTTTGTGTAGACAAAGTTTTGGGCGTGTTTTGGGGCATGGTTTTGTTGGACCATAGGCGTCTAGTTAGGTGTCTAAATACCCGTGCTGTCTCTGTGGATTTGTGTTACGTGGTTGGTTTAATTCCCAGCTGAATTGTTCTCAGCTGAAGGAGCCCTCCTGTAAAAAGAACCTTAGACTGTGGTCAAGCTGCACCATTCATGTTTTTCTGTTCCTGAACTCTTCTCAATAAAATAGGTTCTATAACAAATGAAGATTGAGCGTTTCTTTTGGTGGAAGCACTTACAGGATCATTTTCCTACAGAGTTTTCTTCTCATTACATACATAGAATCTGTATGTCAGTATGAACCCATCTCCCCTGTCAGACTTGATTTAAATTGGCTGAAAGATTAAAAAAATTATTAGGCAAGTACAGGCAGTGTCATCAGCCCTCTCCCCTTAGGAAACAGACTTAAATGATGTGATCTTCGTGGAGGTTGACTGACCTCAGTTAGTTAATTCATGTTAAAAGAGTAGTGCAGACACACCTATGCTTTAATAAAAAATAATAGCATGTCTTAAACCTGGACTGAAGTTTTGTTTTCACTGCTCTTTTAGCCCAAATGGCATTGTGGGTTTGGCAGTTTAGATGGATCCCTCGTCATGTTCCTTAACAAAATGTTTTGCCTACTCTTTGATCTTCAGCTGCAACGAGCTGAACTTCAATGATTCAGCAGGACCCGTGATCTGAAACATCTCCTTTTTTAATACAGCCACGTGGTCATGTAATTAGGATACCTTATAGACCAGAACATTTTCAAATCTGCACAATATTCTGATAACTGAGTTTTTACAATTAGTTATTTTAATACAATGATTGTTACCTTTCAGAATCAAATGCAAGGTCATTCTAACAGGTAATATAGGCATCTAGATGTCCTTGCTCAGACAAAACTCTTACTGATTGCTCTGACTTTGCAAAACAATATTGTTCAGTTCCAGATTGTGGGTTTTTTCTCCTTGTTGTTAGCTAGATAAATAAAGGTGCTAGCAGGCTGAAGATGGGCATCCGTCCATGTTGAAAAATTTTAACCAAATCAATTTTTTTCATGAAAAGAAAATCAATTGATGCATTAGCAAGAGAGAAAATACAACGTTATGCTGGTTTAGCTCCCAGGAGCCTGAATACTCTTAACTTTCAGAAATAGATAAAAAAGGTCTAAAGTTCAGATCTAAATCCAGATCGGAACTTCTGCAGGGCACATGGGGACTCTGACTCATTTCTAGATTAGATATGCATTTGAAGGCCAGTCTTATAAAAATTGGCCCTCCTGCCAGAGCTTTGGCGAATATGGACACGTCTGACTCTTTGAATCCCAGTTTGTCCTCCAAAAGCAATGAGATGGGGCAGTGACAACTGAGGTTACATTTCTGAACTCATCACCTGATGAATTTTGCAACCCTTCCTGAAAATTGGATGTTGCTGTAAACAAAGGAGAAGAAGCCTGTGTTATCTTCTGTAAGGTTTTGATGGTGACATGGAAGTCAGGTTTTATATTATATATTAACCTAGCAAGCTCATGGTCCGAGAGAAATATTATTTGAAGTGGGAAACGTTGTCCGGTAGCTGTTGCCAGGACCTCTGAAGAGTTAATCCTGGTTCTGCTGCCGGTTTGATGTGTGGTATTTAGTAAACCATCAGAAATTAAGGCAGGTGTTTTAAGAGGATTTTGTTACAAACTGAAGGGAAAGCACGCTGAAGTGTTGTGGAACTTTGCATCTGAATCTCATCTTCCAGTCTGAGGCTATTTGATAATAAATATTCTACCTCCTTGGGCTGCTGTGAAGAAGAATTAATGTTTGCATACTGCTTTGAACATGCAGACTGTGATGACAGTACTAAGTTTTAGTATTAGAACTATTAAATATTGGGATTCTGTAACAGTCTCCTTCCATTTCATAGAATCATAAGGTTTTATGATATGTTTAAAAATAAAATTGCTGCGAGGAAGGCCTGCCATTTACATTTAAGATCAAATACTTCAAAAAGGATTATATCATATTGCTGAGAGTTCCCCCTGAGCTGCTTCTCGCTGCCTGTAACTAGAAAGCCTTGTGCAGGCGGCTGGGGCGACTTCCTAGCGTGCCTGGAGGGGGTGGTTAGGGACGTCACCGAGGCAAGGTGTTGCATAACGTGTATATGGACTTGCACTGGAGCACACATCAAAGAACTGCAGTATTATACTGGGAAAAACTTAAGGAATATGACAAGCCCTCGTGGTGCAGGTTATGAAACATACCTCCTGGGCGGGTTATGCCATCATTTTCCTCCTCAGGCCTTCTACACGAGCACACTCATCCCTGAAGTACCAACTGCAACAAATGTTGGTCTTGCTCAACAGCTGATTTGCCTTAATATGGCATTTCGTTTTCATATTAATGTAAAATACCTAGACACAGAACCCCACTAGAACAATCAAATACTGTGTGCTCATTCCTGCAAGCCCAGAATGCTGTCACCGCTAATTTAACCACTAATGAATCTGGAGACATCTGTGTCTGACCTTGTTGTTTGGACTCCCCTTATGTTCATTGTGAAGAAATAGGCACTGCTAGGGTGCAATTCATTATATCCTAATGTAGATCCCTAGATTTGGTTAGATGAATTGCCCCCTGAAAGTGCATTTTTTTCTGACTTGATTATAGAGGGAAGCAGAGTAATTAGCTCAAAAGTAGCTGGCTACATCTTAGAAGCATACAGCTTGCTAAGATGAATCCTACCCTTTTAGTCCTTCTTTTTTTTTTCCCCCCATTCAAGCACATCTCATATATTTACCTTTGATTCAGAACACAGCCTTTTTAAGCAAGCAAACTATGCCTTTTTTGTTGTTTGGACAATAACTGATGTTTTTCACTGAAAAATAAAACTTCTACATCAAGCTGGTCTATTAATATAAGTGCTTTAATGAAAAGAAACTAGTAAGTATATTTTTCATACTGGATTATAAAGGCAGTACTCCTCATCACTTTCTGTCAAAGCTGTGCTTGATAGTGTTGTTTTCAACCGGAACAATTGATCAGATATTTGCTTATTAAAGAACTTTTCTTTGTCCAGCACCTTGCACAAGAGAGTCACGGTGTATGCCCAGAACACTGGCATTACAGCATTACAAAGAAAGGTCATTCTGATGCATAAATATCAGCCTAACCTAGAGATATCCAGAATATAGCATTTTGAAAGAGCAATTACCAGGTACTTTTACGTTGAAAGCTACCATAATAACAATTATCTGCTATTTGAAATGAGAATGAGAACGCCTAATCATTCAGCTCTCTGCAAAGGTTTAGCCAGTTGCTGTGGAATCTGGGCATGTGTTCTTAATATATGGGTTGAACCAGTGTTGTGCCCAGCAAAAGGAATGAGTAAGGTGTTCCCGTGACTGTTTCTTGTGCCTGAATGAAAATGTAAAGAAAGAGAATAGTAGAGCATTCATATCAATATCCTTGCTATTCTCATATTTTTGAATGCAAAGTCTTTTCTGTTCTTTCTGTACGAGGAAGAGACACATGCAGTTGTAATGCTGTGCAGAAGTTTCACATGCACAGTGTGGAGTGGCCACCTTTGTGTAACGCACGCTATTCTTGTACTCCTGAGTGAATCAGGTAGGGAAGGTAAATAGTCCAAGGTACCAAATATTCCTCCTAGGTATTCTGGTATAAATTTGCAGGAACAAGTCAAAGGAGCTGCTCTGTTCTTGCAGCTGTTTAACTGGCAGCAAATTTGGCTCAGGACTTCCCAAATCCAAATCTACATCCCCAGCCTTTGAAGTGGGTGGAAAGCTGTGGTGAGCTTTGGGTCACACGTAGCAACAGCCCCCTGGTTACCAAGAGGTACTCCACAAGGACTGTACCCTTTAGTTAGTGATGCTGTTAAAATATCTTAAAATAAATTCTATTTAACAATAAGTCAACCTAGTCAAAATGATGTTAAATTTGATTTCTTTGTCTGCAGGCTTGTTTTAGGGAGCTTTCTTGTGTTTAGGAGCAAACCTTGGTCAGGCCTCTACATTGGGCTTCTCTCTCCTGATGCTTCCCACTTTGTCCTTCCTTTATTTTATCAACTTATCTGGAAAGGTCCACTGTGCAACAGCTCTTCTGTATGTCTGTGCATCTTTTGGTACAATATGAGTTATGACCTATTGCATTAAGAATAATATATTCACATTTCAGAGCATAAATTACTAGAAGGCGAAGGTAACAATGTGGTACCACTGCATTTGACTCTCCTGCCGTACCTGGTTGTTGATGTGGCTTCAAAGTGAAAATGGAAATGAGCAGCTGATGTGACCAAGACATGAATTTTTTTCTCCTTCCCTTCCTCCAGCACTTAAATTTAGTTATGTCTTGTTTTGGCAGGAATGCTACAGAATGGGAAGAAGTTTGATTCCTCCAGAGACAGAAACAAGCCTTTCAGGTTCAAGATTGGCAGGCAAGAAGTCATTAAAGGATTTGAAGAAGGTGTCACACAGGTACAAAGAAATGATTCTGACAGAACTTCAAGCCATCAGAAGGGGGTGTGAGCTCAGCAATGTCCAGTGCAATGGTGACAAGATCAGGTGGAGATAGAATGTTGGACAAGGGGTGGTTTCCTAAAAGTATGGCCCATTTGAGCATATTCCTTGTAGTTCTCCATCATCCATCCAGGGATATCCCCTACTCATGAGGCTTTCTACATGGCATACGTTTGGGAGGGGAGAGGTGGACTCGCCTCCCCATATGCCAGTGTGTCACATAAGCCCTGTCCCTTTCCTATGGGCAGCTCCACAAATAGACAACAGTGGCCTCTAAAATGTTCCAGGTGTCAGGGTTTTATGCAGTGGCCTCTATTCAGCTACTCCATAAAAGTCCAAGCTGCTGGTTTTGATGACATCCATGACTGAGCTACAGATTTTGACCCTTACTGAATAAGATACCAAACTGCACTGTGACATTTTTATGACTTCAGGCTCCCAGCTACAAAACTTAACAATCGCTGACCAACCCTAGGCTAAGAGAAAGGAAACTGCCCTGCATTAATTACAGTGTGAGTGCCAAAGCAGTAAAACCCTAAAAAAAACACATGATGCAATTCATTGCCAACTCTTGCTTTTTGTGCGCAGTATTGTGAGGGCCTCACTACGTGAGGAGTGCGATCAGGATGCTCAAGTGCAAGAGTGAGTGAGATCAGGGTACACACTGCTTGTGGCTCCTCATTTCATGGTCCCTAGAGCTCAGTGTAGAAAGAAGCTGATCAAATATTATTATACTAAAAACTGTAACAGGAACAACGTCTTCATGCTTAAATAGAGAAGGGAAGAACACAAAATGGGAAACAATCCACTGAGGATTGATGCAGCCACGCATTTCACAGAGTCACACAGAATGTTAGGAGTTGGAAGGGATCTCAAAAGATCACCTAGTCAAATCCCCCTGCCAAAGCAGGATCACCTAGAGCAGGTCACACAGGAACGTGTCCAGGTGGGTCTTGAATGTCTCCAGAGAAGGAGATTCCACAGCCTCCCTGGGCAGCCCGTTCCAGTCTCTGTCATCCTCACAGTGAAAAAATTTCTCCTTATGTTTTCATGGAGCCTCCCATGTTCCAGCTTGCACCCGTTGCCCCTTCTCCTGTCATGGGACATCACTGAGAAGAGCCTGGCTCCATCCTTCTGACACTCACTCTTTGCATATTTATAAACATTAATGAGGTCACCCCTCAGTCTCCTCCAAGCTAAAGAGCCCCAGCTCCCTCAGCCTTTTCTCAGAAGGGAGATGTTTTGCTCATTACGGCTTGTTATAATCTACAGCAGACTCTGCAACTGTGATACAACAGAGTAAAAGGCTGTTAGATATAGTCCAAGGTAATGAGGCTACATCCCTCTCCTGTCTTCTCTAGTTAGAACTGGGCAATCTGTTAATGTCTCTTGTCCTGGGTCTGGCTAGGATGGGGTTAATTTTCACCAGAAGCTGGGAGAGGGTTCACAATGGGGATAGCCAATGGAAGCAGGCAATGTGTAATTCCATACCATACTGACATCATGCCCGGTACATAAGGGCGGGGGTGGGGGGAAGGGCCAAGCAGTGGGGAGCCTTTCCTGGTTGGTTCACTGCTCCTTCTTCCCGTGTGCTGTTTCATTGCTGTCCTCCTTGCAGTCCTTCTTGGTTTCTCCTGTTGTACTGAAACCTCCTTTTCTCAGCCCCTGGGGTTTTGGAGCTTTTCCTCCTAGAGGTGGTGATCTCTGTAGCTTCTAAAGTAGGCTGGGAACGAAGGCTAAAAAATCCTGTAGTTAATGATGAATATTTACCTGATGGGCAGCTCCTCACTCCTCACATAATGAAAATTTCATTATTATTTGTTTCTCTTTATAATCTTATCCTAAGAATCTTCTTGGTTATATACATGCTTTAGAAACTTCAGTAGGTGTGGTAAAAGTAAATTAATTGACCTAAGCTGTAGCTCTTATTTAGGGCACAAATGTAGGTACTTTTAATTATTATCTTTTTTAATTGCTATTACATTCCATCTTTCTTGTGTGATGTAGAAGTCAGTCAAGTTGTACCATTCCCCCTCCCTTCCCCCCTTAGATTTTTGTGGTTTGGGTTTTTTTGTTGTTGTTGTTCCTTAGTTTTTTAGCAATCCTCGTGTAAGTTTTGGTGTACATTCTTAATCTTGAACTAGTTTTCTCTTTAAATTTGATCACCACCTTACCTGATACGTTTTCCCCTTCAGGAGAAAGTTGATTCCCAATATGCTCATGGGTTGCAAGAACTAGAATTTATTCGGGAACGCAGTGACACAGAAGCTGCAAGATTATGTGTGGACCAGTGGTTAAAAATGCCAGGTAAGAATAGGAAACTAAGTTTCAGTGATGCTTTCTAAGTCCTGTGTTGCAGAATAGGACATCTGGTAATTGCTGTGAACAACACTGACATTCAGCTTGCAGGTGCCTCTTATACATAACCGAACTTTACAATATTAGCTTTGCTAGAATGCAGCATTTGAAAGTTCTTATACACTCACTTCCATAAAAACTAATCTTCAAATGTTTTGCTGCTTAGAAAATTTAATATGCAAAGTCTAAAAACCACTAAGACAATGTTAACTCCTTCTATGTGCAAAGCTAGAAGGAAGAATATTACTATTGAAGTGTTGCTCATTAAAATGTCTACGTAAGTGTAAGTTCAGGAAGCTGAATGAATTAAAAATATTGCCTGGAGGCCCAAGAGAAAGAGTGTCAGTGTGTTTGAAAAGTAATCCTGTTGGGGACTGAAGGGACATTCTGCAACTGAAAGAGCAGACTTAGTGTTGTAGAACTGAGTTAGGGCACATTGTTAGCTTACTTTTAAGAATCCATGTAACTTGTTTTTTAAATGCTTTGGGGTTTGTGTGTTTTGTTTGTTTTCTTAAGCCTCTGTATTTGAGATTCTGGTTAAGTGCTTTGTTTTATAATGCAGGTCTCAAACCAGGGACTGTTAACAGTGGGAAAAGGGGTGTTTGTAAGAGAGCAAGTCAGATGCAAGTCAACAGCAGTCCCATATCTTGTCCTGTGATGGATTGCAACAGGGAGTTTGATAACAGATCTCTTCTCCTAGGTCACCTTCAAAGGTAAGGACATAGTGCAGGAGCTCAGTGCAAGAAATAATAATGAAAGAATATGCTCAACCTTAGGACATCAGCTTTAAGTCTACTTTAAACTGCCTATAGTGACAAAATTCCATTTGGATAGCAGATTAATATGTTATAAATTTTATGTAGTTGATGTGATGAATTTCATGGTTGGTTAGTTTTTTTGTTTGGTTACTTTTCATTCAGAAGTGATTTTTTTTTTTTCCTTCTTGTTGGAACATTTTAAAATATTTGTGTTTGAGAAACAAGATTTCTGTTCTCCAGTTGTCTTATTTCTTCAACCAAACTTGAAAAATAGCAAAAAGCCAATGTATGCCACTTGATATACAACCCTCCTCCTTCACCCAGCTTTTATTGCAGAGCATGATGTCATATGGTATGGAATATTCCTATGGTTGATTGAGGTCAGCTCTCCTAGCTGCGTCTCCTTCCAGCTTCTTGCTTGCCCCCAGCCTGCTTGCTGGTGGAGCGGTCTGAAAAACAGAGAAGGCCTTGATGCTGTGCAAGCACCACTCAGCAAAAGCTAAAACATCCTTGTGCTATCAACACTGTTGTTCATAAATCCAAACCACTGCAGTGTACAAGCTGCTACGAAGAAAATTTACTCTATCCCAGACAGAACTAGTACAGGGAGATAAAAATAAATATTTTCATCTTTTTTTAATCCCTCCATAGGAAATCAAGGCTTTATTAGTTCTCTTGCTCTTAAACAGTACGATTCCTCTGCAGAGGGGTCATTATAACAGGTAAGCTGTAGAGAGAATCACCTTTGTACAGGATACTATGGCTGATACAGTTACAGATAGAGGAAGTGAGGAAATACACAGTTTAGGCTGATTTGATAGGCTTTCATCCAACAGCTTCAAAAGACAGAGTATTTCCCATTAAAAAAAATTAAAGGCACTAGTTTGTTAATTATTTCTTCCTTTTCAGGTTTGATCATTCTCCTTGTGATCCAACAGTCACATTACATGGACCCCCAAATAATGCTGTTGCCTGTGTGATATGCTGCAAAAGATTTCCAAGCTCTCAGCAGTACAATGATCATCTTTTATCTAAGGCAAGATCATAAGGATAAGTAACTCACATGACTGAAATTAGTAGAGGGTTTTCAAGATGGGTAATTATGCACTGATTATTTTTTTTTCCCCTTTTAACCCTCTCTTTCATCTTCCTTCTTTTAGTCTTCCAAGATAGTTTTTCTTATTCTGCTGTGTTTCAAACAAGTGGTGTATCCTGACAGTAGTTCCATTAGAACTGACTATCAGGTTGTACATTTGAGAGGACTCTAGTTTTGTTTTAAACCTCTTGTCCCTCTATTTGTACTATCAAAAGATGCTCCCTGTTTTTGCATCTCAAGCAATGAAGGATAAAGACAAGAAGGTAGGGTGAAATAAGTGACGGTAAAGAGAAGCAGCAGAAGAGGAGATGGGAGGTGAAAGAGACAGCAGAATGAGAAACACCGCTTGGATGATTCACATGCAACTGTTTCTTCTGTTTCCAGTCTCTCTGATGGATGCATGTGCTGCTACTCACTGGTTAACTTAGAGAAGGGAAAAGGTTAATCTAGCAGTTAAGTTTTGATTTTAATATAAACTAACACTGTTTGCTTTTTTTGTTGTTGTTCCTCCCAACCTCCACTCTCTTCACTTTTTTTTTTTCCATGTTCTCTTTTCCCCTTGTGTTCATAACTTACCACTGTAAAACTTCAGTGCAATGGCAGATGCTCAGGTGTTACCTTATGGGTGCATAGTTTTACTTAAGCAGTCTGGTGTAGAACTGGATAATAGGTAGCTTTTTCAAAGTTTGGTGTTTTAATAGCAAATATGATTGTGTACCCACCTAGTCTTCAGAAGCTGTATTAAATTCAGGGGATGCTTTAGATACTCTGAACATCAGAACACTTTTAGCTGGTAGTAGTAACTCATGATGCATAGTCATACCTGACAAGCTTGAAAGATTGTATCATAGTTTGTCCCTGCTCTTTTTCCATTGTTTCCAAGTTGTGGGTCCAGTGGCATTATCATGAGTTACCGACAAGTTTGGGGAAAGGAGGTGGCTCTTGATGTGATCAAGAAGATGGGATTATTTTGGTGTGGAAGGATGGGGAGATAATCCTAAATAGAGCTGTGGGAGAAAGCATAAGTGTATTTTGAAGATTCTTTGAGTGACGTAAGAAAGGAGTAAGTAAAAATGTCAGAAGCACGATTAAAGTATTTTTGCCCTGAAGGCTGGGATCTGAAGTTGATGTAGAAGGTAAAGGAGGTGGAAAAAGTTGACTTTGGTAAAGGTCAAGGGCCTACCAGGCTACTGTGAGGAGCAGCATTTTGAGAAGTTGGAGGTTAGCAAAATTATGGAAGAACTGACATAAGAACAGAGGGACCTGTTTCTGAGAGCATGGGTAAAGGGACCAGCCAAAAGTTGATGGACCCCATAGTTCCTGGGGAAGGTGGTGTGGGAAGGAAATGGTGTAGTAAGGATGAGTAACTGAGGTGGACAGTGGTATTTCGTCCAATCCCTTGTGTCTCAAGTGCTGAAGTGCATAGAGGTAGACTGTAGATAAATATAGGTGGGGTAGCTGGAAACCTAGAACTGAAAATATTGCCACAGAAAGGAGAGAGCAATGAAAGGACATGAAGAGAACTGGGACTAGTTTTGTGGCTTAATATTTTCTCTAACAAGACCATTTTCTCTTCCAGCTAAATGAAAATGATGGCCATAAAAAAGATCTCCCTCCACAGCATATTCAGTGTTTTGCATGCCCAAGCTGCTTCCTCCTTTTCACCAAAAGTGACGAATGCTTGCAACATATGTCAGAAAAGAAACACTTCCTCCCATTTTCTAAATGGAGTGGTATGTTGCTACTATGTGTGCTGCTTTTCATTCCTTCTGATAATTAATCCTTAGGATATGAAGTGACTTAAATTTTTCTGCTTTGTAAAAGAGCCTAAGGTTCTAAAGTTTATTTTTACTGTTTCTCATTTTTCTCTCAAGAACTTAAATGTGGTACAGCTCTGTAATAGGAGATGCTTTGAAATTCATATTTATGTGTAGAAATGATTCCTCCATCAGAGTTGCTTTAATAAGAAGCAAACTTTCCTTTATCTCCATGATGTCAGATCTCTTTATAATTAAACTTCTCATCCTCCAATGACTCTGTGCAGCTGCTGTCCTAAATAAGTTTACATTTAGGAACTTGGACCAAAACACAGATTGCTTTTTCAGTTCTCATCAGGCTGTCTGTGATGTTCCTTCCCCTTACTGTACTGTCTGGAGGCGTCTGGAGGTTCTCCATTTTTCTTGCCAGTCCTCCTTAGCATTCCTGATGGAAAAGACCTGTGAAAGTTTCTTTTCCATATAATTGCAAATTTATCCTGCTTATCTGGAACAGTGCTATTGGTCTGATGCCTTCCACTGGCTGCGTTGTTACTGAAGCCTAAAATACTAGTTGTGTTGTGAGCTGGTAGCATCCTGAAGCATACTTACTAGATGCATCCATGGAAGATAACTGATCATGGTCTTGAAAACGGGGTTCGTGAACATCATAGCTGTACTGACTTCTTAGCTTTGACATCAGCCACAGGCATCAAAGCATTTACTTCACTATTAGGTAAATGGCTGAGATGGAAGAGGTAGATGGAGTTGGCTGATTGAAGAAGCTGCCATATTTTAGGTAGTGTAGCTTTCAGGATAAGCCTACATGGCCAAAACATGGTCTAGTTATTTCTCAGCTTCATAACTGTGTCTTCTAATTTCTGCCCTTCCCCTGAGTGGCTGTGGGAAGTATACAGTAAAAGAGAGGCTTTGAGGGACTCTTCCTGCAGCTTGAGTCAGTACTGCTGTCTCCCTGGAAATGACAATCAGCTGCATGGTTCCGAGTTCTCTTATGTATTGTAAATCTAATGTGCTTTTATTCTCAGATGAGTTATTAATTCTGAATGTGCTGACTGTAGATGCCTTTAAAATGAAGCCACAGGTTTAAAAAAAAAAAAAATTCCTAGTGAGTTACTGCTTTGAAAGGATTAAAAGCACAAAATAGTGTTTGCTTCTTTAGAGATGGATAGCACTGAGCCCAGAACAAAAAAAAAGGAAGTGCTCCTTTTTTTCCCTTTGCATTGGTAGGTCATGATTAATATTATCAGCATGGTCTGTTAGATCTAGCAGTGGAGTTAGTTGAAAGGCATAACCTCAAATTACTTCCTGCTGATCATCAGATCTTACTAAACAGAAAATTGAAAGAAAATTTGCCTCCTAAGATGCAGAACATTACCAGCAATATATAGTTAGGAAGTCCTTTCCTATTCTCTTTTCAATAGAGGTTTTTTTTATTTTGCTGATACCAGGAGTTAGACATGGAGTGTGTACTCGAAACAACAGACAGTCCTGCACCTAAAAAAATCTAAGGACAATTAACATTGAAGATGGGAAAGAGACAGACAGATGACCAGAGTGTGTGGGAACTTGTTAAATGAGTTGCATACTTTTTATCTTTTTAAAACACACTGTGGTTGTAAACAAAAACATATGTAATAAGACAGCTGGTGATAGAGTGGAAGAAGGTCAGTAAGACCATCCTAACAGACATCTGACCTTATAGGAGGCGGAAGTCACCAAGTATGAAAAAGCAAGATGCAGATTCAGATATGAGATTGTTACAGAAATTTTAAAAAATAACGGTTTTACTTAAAGCTTCCATTGCACAGTTACTGTGACTCAGATGACACAATGGTAACTTGCTTTCTTGAACCCTGTGACAAATAAGTACAGTTGTGTCACCTGAGAGCTGAAGTACTATGAAAGAACTCTTTCATGTGTGACTGCACCTTCTGCTGTTCCACCTTACAGATGAAATGAAGACTGACCTTCCTCTACCTTTCCCATCCTATGCAAAGAATCTTCTGATATCTTTGTGCAAGGAGGTCCCCTTCCAAGTGAGGTGTATATCCTGCTCCAAGATCCTACGCTCGCATATGGAATTAACGGCTCATTTCAGGTTTGTGAGAGACAGCTGTATTTTGTAAATTAATGTGCTTATTTTATAAATTAATGTGCTTATATGTACTGTATTTTATAATGGCCATCCATAGATCGATTAACCGGTATGTTCTCAGTGGTGCTAGTGGTTTTCACTGCTTCTGGGACATCTGAATGTTTGACTTCCTGAGTAAACTACTGAAAAACTGCCCTCTTTCCATGTCTTTTACCGTGCCTTACCCCACACAGTCCTCTGCAGAAAGCTGGTTGATGCCTGTGTCCTTTTTGTTACTTTCTGTAACAGAACAACAGAACTTGGTCTCTGTTCAACTATTTCTAAGTTGGCAGCATTTGATTTCTAAAATGTACGCAGTCAACAACGGTCTATCAAAGTGCTAGTTTGGAAATTAGCACCCATTTCTCTTTCAAGTGCAGAGACTAGGTAGGCATTGCACAGTTTTGTTGGCAAGGTAATAGGCGAGTGAAAGTATATGGAAGACATTATTTCCACATGCTAGTTGCTGTAGCTACCAGGTTATATTTCAAAGTACATCTGAAAGTTGAAAAATGTTTCGGGTTATGATATAAGCTCTTTATTTTTTTAATCCATTCTAGGACACGTTGTCATAATTCTGGGCCCGTGGCACTGTCAAAGAAGAGCATCTTCCAAGTTGCAGAGGTATTTAAAACAAAAGGTCACTGTGAGAACTGTGATAAACTGTTTGCCGACAGGAATCAGATCACCCAGCATAAGCAAGCCACTCGACATAACATTAAAGTTCTTACTACAATGGAAGAGTCCATCTTGATGTTCTGCCATATCAATGGTAAAAATAAAGATCAGTCTCATTTGTACCGTATTGTGGATCGGTCAAGACCACTGCTTAAAAGGCATTTGACTTCAAATGAGTCTACCAGTGAAAGGGAGTCTGTTCCTTCAAAACGGAAGAGCGACTTAAGAGATAAAAATGAAGATCCCGTAGCAGACCAAAGTCACGGTAGCGCCTGCAAAGTAAAAGCTTGGTTTTGTGAATGCCTTCAGAAGTTTTTTACAGAAGAGTCGGTGGAAAAGCACATTTTATCGGCAAACAGGATCTGTCACAAGTGCGCTGTGTGTGGAAAGCTTGATGAAAATTCAAGCATCATCCGCCTGCATATGAGCCGATTCCACGGGGGAGCACACCTGAATAACTTTCTTCACTGGTGCAGAGCATGCTCTGTAGATCTTCTCGGAGAAGAGGATATTATGGGGCACGTGACTGAATTTCATGGTGGACATAGCTACTACTATGAACAAGAAGCTCTAGAAGATGAACCTATGCCCTCCGCTTCTGACGCAGCGTGCATTTCTGCAGGGGCAGGGAAAGACCGCGTTCCCAGTCCTATGGAGCTCTCCCTCGAAACCAGTCCCGTTCTGGGAAAATGGCAATGTCGCATTTGTGAGGAGATGTTTGAATCTGAAGAGAGCGTTAAACAACATTGCATGTCCTTAGAAAGCCATGCATTTCACAGATACTGCTGTGGCTTCTGCAGAAATCACTTCCGGAAAGAGGGAACGCTACAGCGACACTTCCAAGAGCATCATAACCAGGAGATACAGACTAAATATTTCTGTGGCCTTTGTGGTAATCTCTTCTTCGACACAGAAGAAGAATTTCTAGGCCATTATAAGGAGATTCATAGTACGGACTATGCGTTTGTGCCTGAGCAGGCGGAAGTATCAATAAAAAAAGAGGAAGACTTTCTCCCAGTAGAAAAAGGAGACTGTTTAACCTGTGGTTGCCGGACGGTTTATGTCTCCAAAATAAACAGGAGGAACGATTATGTGAATTGTCAGAAGGCCATGCTGCAAAAGGGAAACTTATGGTTTCGATGCTGCTTCTGTTCTGCAACTGCGCAGAATTTTGCTGACTTGAGCAGTCATCTCAAATGTCACGCGTCGCAGAAACGTAAGGAAGAGATGTACGTTGTCAGATGTGCTGCATGTAACAAAAACTTTGATGATCTTCAGAGTGCACATCAGCACTATCACATGAAGCACTGCTTCTTGCAGAAACCTGATCTATCAAGTTTTGCATCAGAATCAGAAAATACAGTGTTGGAGTTCACAGCAAGCGGGGCATGTGTGGACAAAAAACCCCACAAGCAAAAATTTCCAGCATCTCCATCCAAGACCCAGGAAAGACCACTGTTGTCTCATCTGCAGAGAAAGAAAGAAAAAGAGAACTTGGCGCACTCTGAAGAACCTGGTGAAGGTTTGTAGAGTTTTATTTTTTTTTATTTAACATTAGAAAAATACTTTAACACGGTGTCAGTACATGCATGTGGCATATGATTTGCTGACATCCAATCTATAAATAAACTCAGAATTTAATAGTTGTTATTTCTGCATTTTGAATTCTTGTTATTTGAGTTTCCAGAAGTGGGACTCAACAATTTTTTTTTGCTACATGCATCAAGTCTTTAAAAAACAAAAAGTAGGCAGATGTGAGAACCCTGGGACTGAAATGCTTAATCGTCAGATTACTTGGGAGCATCATTTGGTGTTAAAAGGAAGAGGACAATCAAGGATCCCAAAGAGAGATCCAACTCCTGGAAATGTAGAAGTGGTCCATAACATACATTCCAAGAATAGCTTGTCTTCTTTGTCTGTGTAAATATTTATGTGCTTAGTAGTGTTTTTTATATGGACAGTCCTACTATAACACCATCTTCTCAGTTTCCTTAATTTGCTAAAAAATAATTTCAGTTACTGAGAATATAAATTCATATGTTGGGGTTTTTTGCCTTGAGCATGCAAATTTATTTTTGTATGTTTGTCACTTTTTCCAACATAAGCCATTCTGTGATTCTAAGAATGATGTCAAGAATAGTGAAGGTGTACCTTGTGTTCAAAAACTGGAAGTGTTTTTAAGTACTTCTGGTATTATAGTACTTTTCATTAAAAGGTTGACGTCTATCTAAGGCATACAGCAATAAATACATCTCCAAACATCTTACATGCTTTCTTGCTTGTAAGCAATTAAATGTGGTAGACTTGTAGTAGTTGAATAGTAGATGGACTATTAAAATGTCTCAGTGTAGGACAGCAATTTCTATGCCTACCATAAAACTCTCCAGCTCTACACCATCATGTAGCTAAGTTCTGCTTTCTTTTGTCTGATTTGTGCGTTACTAAATGCTACTGCAGTTGATTTAAAAGCAATGCAGTCACCAAAATAAGATCATGTTTTCTAACCTTTAGCTTATAGAACAGTTGAATACATGAATTTTCAAAAGCATGTCTGCAATTGATATATAATGGTTGACCAGAAGATCGGGGTAACTTTTAAATGCATCCTTTTTATTCCCTTGAAGATGGTGAACTTCCTGATCTTGACTACCTGAGTACCATGACTCACATTGTGTTGGTGGATCTGGACAACTGGGGAAGCTTATTCACACAGCTGCCAGCTAACCTGAACCAAGGGACGTTCATCTGGGGCTTTCAAGGTACAAAGTTGTTGAAGGAAATATATAAGATTAACGTGTCTAGGCAAATATTTGAGCAGAGATTCTTTGGAAGAACAAACAGAACAGGCAGCAACTAGGGCTTCTTGAGTCACAGTGTCACAGGCACCATGTGATGGGAGTGTTCTTGAACTTTTCTAACTCGGACTTAGCCTCCTCTACTCGTGTCATTCCATGTAGAATATTGTTCCAGGATTGCTGTATGGTTTAGGAGTCTTTTCTTGCTTCCTGGCCAAATTTAGGTTGTATCATGCTAGGTTTTCATAATTATCAGGATGGCCATAATACTCAGATTATTTTCTTTCTAACTCCCAAGTCCTTGTCATAATGTTATTTTTCTTTTTAGTTCTAAAAGGCATGATTTTACTCTCTCATACTTGAATTTTGTTCCGTCTGACTTGCTTCTTAACGCTGTCCCTGGTCATTGTGTACATCAATGGGTGTATCTCACCAGAAGACACCAGTAGTGGTACATGGTTATTGGTGGAATTCGCATTGCTCTGTGTTTGTAAGAAAAGGTTTTGTGAAGTCAACCAATAGCATCCCTTTAACTGGATGCTTTACCTGTCTATTCTTGGACCAACTTCTTGTACACCTCTTGTTTTTTCTACTGATTTTCTGTGTATCTGCCTTTATTTTGCCTGTGGTCCATTGAGTACTTCTGTAAAGTCTAGATAAGCAATAGATTAAAAATATTTGTTGCCTGAAACATAGGCATCATCTCAACAGACTTGCAGGAATTGTCAGGTGTGGTTTACACTTAGTAAACACCATTTCACTGCATTTCTTTATGTTCATGATTATCTCCTTTAGAAGATGAAAGCTGGACAGAAAGGTCTGTTGAATCCTTTTATTTTATTTTATTTTTAACCTCTTAGTGCAGTTAGCTGATGAAGGCAGAGCAAGTACGTCTCATAACATAGTCTAAATTCTAACAGTCAGCTCTGTTCCTGGACCTGTAGTCTGATGTCTGGTTGTTAGGAGTCCTGGAGACAAAGCCTCTGGTCTTCTTTGTGAAGTGGGTGATGGTCCTGCGTTTTTCTGCTTGTCATTACCTAGCCTTTGGCCTCTCTGTGCAGTACCAGTATCTTTGTGCATGTGCACAAAGCCACAGAAAATACTGATTTTGAGTGTTTAGATTATTCCTAATCATCCTAGATTTCTGTTTCATCCTTCTTGCTTGGCTGCTGCATTTATTTGTATTCTTTTTTCTGTGTGACTGATCAACCTGCTGTTTGTTCTTACCTTCTCTTGTGAGGCTTTGCCCAGCTTGACTTCCAGTCAAATTTCACTTCACCTCTGCACTCTGACTTCGGAAGCTCTTGTGATTTGGGGTTGGGTTGTGGTTTATAATCGCCGAAGGTTTGTTGTTTATTTCTATAGGTGTTCAATCCACTTAGCCTTGGAAAAACATTTTTAGTTGTAGAAAACAAGCAAACACACACACCACTATTAGGAATCTGAAGTGAAGAAACCTCAAGCCTATTTGACATCTAAAAAGCTAAAATCCAAAGCTATGCTGTCTGGGTTTCACAAAGAATAATTCCTCTGTTATATCAAACTTTCCCCACTTGAATTCAGACACTTGCTTTCAGTCATACTTGCTATTCTGTCCTATTTATTCCAAACTGGTTTGTCATTAATTGACCCAAGCTTGTTTGTTATGACAGGGTCTTCTGTGCTGTTTGTATTTTCTGAGGTTAAAATACCCTGTTTTGACTTCAGTAAGAAAAAATGGAACTAGAAATATCTGAACTGTATTGTTGTCAGAAATGTCTCTCATCTGACCTATCTAAGAAAGAGAAATCATCATCTTGTTGTTAATAATCTATTGTTAGGAACCTCTATTAATACTCTTATGCAAATGTACCTCTGTTCTGGTGAAGACACTGTGCCCAGGGATGTTCTAAACACAGCTTCCTGCAGGCACAGCCCAGCCCGTGTCAGTGCCACTCAATTTCTTGCTTCCCAGAGGGGGTTGCTGCATGCAGGCTGCCTTGTGGGAATGGCCCCTGGAGTGCTTGAACTGAAAAACTTGTGCCAAAGAGTTAGTGATGATTAAAATGGGCCATATTCATATCAGAGAAAAATTTATCAGTCTGTTAGTGTCAACTATCTTGTTACAGGCTCAGGCTCCCAGGCACATCTGGATTTATTGTTGTAGGTGCCCTGTCCTAATAATGGTTTACAGAGTGATTTCATGCATGCTATTCTTGTTTGCTTAACCTGTGAAAATATAGCAACATTCCCATCTCTTCTGACTTTTTTTTCTCCTGCATTTCATAAACACATCTGAATTATTTATTTTTTTTTTAGTTATTTTTATGTCATAGTTTTGCATTATTTCTGCTATTCCTTTCACTAATGCAGGCTTAGCTTTGCTTTGAGTTCCTCCATTGTACTGCCTAGGCTCTGTTTTGTTTGTTTTCAGATACTCAGTTGTCCTTCACCCATTTATGGTCCAGCTCTGCCAGAATAAATACAGTTCTGTCATTTTTTTGGCTGTCCTGGTCAGATGTTCATGTTGGACCTTTTATGCAGCCAAAAGCCAGGGTTGGTGGTTACCAGTCTTTCCCAAATAGCAGTGACCAAGGCTACGACCAACAGATGAGAATGACTTGCACATACTATTTTTCTCATAGGCAGATACTCCTAAACTATTTCTGCATAGTCTGTTACTAAATCTGTGATCTTTGAGATAATTTTTGATACCCTCTTGTAGCCATTAGGATGGGGGGGGGGGGGACTGGGGGAAAGCCCCAAACAAAAAACAAACCAGCAAAAAGCCTCAGGAGAAATCTACTGAAAATTGCTTCTACTTTGTCAGCCTGGGGGTGGGCAGGTTGGAATGCATAATCCTCTGCAGCCTGTTTTCTTGAGCCTTAGTTTCACATGTCCTCCTATGAAATGCCATCAGTGACTGCTTTCAATTGCCATTCAAAATCCTTTCTTATATTCAGTCACTCCATCATCTAGGAGGTAAAGCAATATTTAATTTTTTCCCCCCTCCTCATTACAGAGCCATTATTTCTTAGCAATTGGGAATGTCATGAAATTCTTACTCACTCCCTTCAAATTGTCCTTCCATTTGTTTGTCTTTTTTGGTTGTCATAGTAACTGCAAGCTCCTCTGTTTTTCCCTCTTCTCTTGAGAGACTTACTGCTCCTTTTCCTTTCCCTTGCAACCTGTTTCAGCCTGGTCGTCTTTTTATCTGTAGGAGGCCTGTTACTCAGATCATCTCCATTATCAAATTATTTTCTCAGCCAGGAACTGTAAGTTTTAGGATTAAAAAAAAATCCTGCGCTTCCCCCCCCCAAGCTGTAGACTCATTTTGGTTATCCTTGACTAGATCCACGTGTTTGTCAGGACTCCAGTATTTGTTTCAGCCATTGCTCCAGCTCTTGGATCCTCTTTTTAAAGAGTTCAGATACATGTTGTGTCAGGCAGTGTTAGAGTCTGTTGGAAATAATCTTGGGCATTACATTAATACAGGATTCACTAAGAGAAGCATTTCTGTTACTTGTACTATGTTCCCAGGGCTCCTTTGCTTCTGCACATTAACCATAACTATGCTTAAAACTGGAAAAAAAGTTTTTTTGTGTCTAATTTTTTTGTCTAAATGCATGTGATATCTAGAAGATAAGCTTTTCAATATTAGAAATGAAATAAATATGAAATTGAATGAGTGTCTGTGTAGAATCAGGCTAGCTACTTTTTCCTTTTTTTGCTTTCTAACCCCAGAAGGTTAGAAAGGATTCTTTCAGGATTTTGGTTGTATGTTTATCTTAGATTTCATATAGGTCAAAAGAATTTCTGTTTTTAAAGCCAGATTTATATTTGCCTTCTTGCATTCTTAATTCATGGTGGCATTTCTCTTTGGGTCTTTCTTCAATTTTTTTTTTCCCTTTTTTACTGTTTTAGGAGGATATGGCAACTGGAAACCTCCAGTGCAGTGCAAAATTTACAATTACCTTAAGAGGATTGGCTGTTTCTTTCTTCATCCACGTTGTGGTACCAGAAGAGAAGCAGCAGACTTTGCTCTCTGTGTTCATGTAAGTTAGTGCACACATTCTTTCCTGTTGTGGTTTTCTGTACCTGGAGTGGCAGGATGATATCTGCTATTGATGGTAAACACCAATTACAGATGAGATTCTTACATTCTCTTCATGTCCCTTCTATAACCACTAAAAAGAATGATAAAGCTGTCACTGAACTGAGTGGAGACAGCATGTTGAGAAGTGATGTAGTTTCTTGGGGTTTTTTGTTTGATTGGGTGTTTTTTTGGGGGGTGGGGGGAGAGTTGGGTTGTGGTTTGGTTTGGTGTTTTTTTTTGTTTGGTTGGGTTTTTTTTTTTCCTTCTTCTTTCCATAGGAATAAGAAAGTTAGCCTAAATAGGACATCAGTCTCTCATGAAAGGAAAGGTGGCTTGTTAAGGAATGAAGAATGAAAAAGCACAATTCTTAACAGTTTCTGTTTCAGAGAGAAATATTTAACTTCCATCTTTATCCAAGTAGTTCAAATCTAGGGCAGTCTTTGAGATGGAGTTGGATGGATGATGGTTTGAGAGACCCTGTTGAGCTGACAAAGAGCAGTGTCTCTGTTCTGGAGACCGACGGCTTTGCCTGGGTTGGGAGAGGTGCAGGTGAAGGACGGGAATCTGGGATGCTGTGGGGACTTCTGTTCTTAATATAGTGCTTTCTCAGATAAAACTACTTGAGAATCTAATTATGTGATATAAGCATGTTTGTAGTTGTTTGATGCAGTGTTTGTGTGTTACATTACACTTTTTTGATTCTTAAAATGCTCTGCACAGATGACTCGTTTTATGTAGAGGAGTCTGAAATACTGCTTTTTAGGAATTTGTTCCATACTGTTCTGGTAGCAATTTCCTTTATCTATTGTCATATGTATAGAATAAATGCAGTGTCAAACTGTTGAAATAATACCTTTCAGAGTGGTATAATGTGCATTGGACTGTAAAAGCAGAAGTAAATTGCTGTAGAAGGCTTTCCTGTGAAGACTTGTACAAAAAGCTTGCCAAACCCCCCCGAGACAAAACCACAATCTCAGTTCAACACCTGTCATTTGTTTCTGTACAGGCTGGTCGTCTGGATGAGCACCTGCCCAAGCAGATTCCTTTCACTATACTTTCTGGAGACAAAAGCTTCCTGGAACTAGAAGCTCAATTTAAGATGACCCAGCGGTCAGCTCGAATCTTAAATCCCCACCACATTGAAGGAGACATGATGTGTGCCTTGCTAAACAGCATTTCAGATACTACAAAAGGTAGAAAATAAACATTAAACAGCACCTTTCCAGTAAACCTATAGTTCTTTCCAATAAAGGAATTGAACAATGCCAACAGTAGCACAAGCTGTTGCTTGATGCTTCTTGTATTGTACTGCTATTTCAAAGAAATAGATCAGAAAATCAGTTTGCTTGGGGCAAGCACTGAAACCAGGCTTGATTAAGCATTTTTATGCATCATTACAAACTTTCTCCTCCCTGTTTTCTTTATTATAGCAGGAGACAAACTGTTGTTTCAGTCTGAAAACTCCTTTCTAGTTAGAGGAGCTGTTTAGAGCACTCCTCTATGCATACTTGCCAATTTGTACTCAGATCTGCTTTGCTTGATTTGTTCTGGGACTGAAACAAATGTGACCCTGCTAAGGCATCATTATTTCCTAAAATACCTCTGCCTGTTTTAACACGGGATTGTCCTCCTGGCTACTTCTAGTCACTTGCTAAGTGTCTTCATGAGCATGTGGCTCACATGTCCATTTGGAGGGAACATATCAATGAATTGTTTAAAGTTCTCTAGAATGCCATATTCTAATTAATGACACACTAAAATGGTCACACGGGTTTTATGTAGGATGATCAAAGAGGTTTGAGCCAGTTCATTTTCATGCAGAGGAATTTGAGCTAAGATGAGTTTTAATACTCAACTTTAAGGTATTTTAAAATACTTTCTTAGAAGACCTGACATTTCTCCATAGGCACTTTATTGTTTTCCTTGGCTTCTTGTGGTATTGGGGGCTTGTAAATTGAGAGCATATTACAGAAAGCAGTTTCTGAATTAGCCCTAAACTATTTTCATAAAAATACACTGCTTGTCTTCATTCAGATGCATGGGAGCTATCACAAGGTTCTGCTGTTCTATGAGGAAGCTGAAAGTGGAGTGCTAGCACTGAATGCTGAATTAGTATTGATTGATTAGAGAAAGATAAGATAATTAGTTTCCTGAAAAAAAAAATATCTGTTGTGAGGTGGAATTGATTTATGCTCTTCTGATACAGAAGAGGTGCTTGTAGAGTTTTCTGGCCACCCCAAGCATTTGCTGGTCTAGATTTTTCAGCTGGTTTTTCGAGATGGAAGCATCCACACCAGTAAAATTTTCTTGGCGTCATAAATTACAGAACTGTCACTTTCAGGAGTGCAATTCAAGATTATCCTTCTCCACAGTTAGCCATAAAACTGCATATTGAATCACTGCATTCTCACTGTGAATATTTTCTTTGTAGAGTGTATTGAAATTGCTAGATTGGTAGATGTCTTCTGATACAATTATAGCTGTAACTATATATTAATGTGGGAGGCTGGTTTTGCTTTCAGAACTCGATGTAGTTTTGGGAGGAAGAGTTAGAAGAGAGCTGTAACTTCAAAGCAGTCATTTTAAGTCAGTTTAGCTGTAGAGGTTCTTTCTTGTGCAGATTGTTGTGTGACTTAAAATACAAGAGGGTGAGGAGAAGGGGAATGAGCCTTTTGCTACGTAAGAGTACTCTAGTTCTCTGCCTGGGTAGTTTTTCTAGTACAGCTTTAGTAATCAGGATATACTGGCTCAGAGGTAATGACTGATCTGTTTTCTGTGTATAAATTACACTCTGGTATACCTTTTTTACATTGGTCTTGCTTTCAGAAGTTCCCTGATCTAACCCTTCTTTCTGTGCCCTTTCCTCCATTAATAATGGAATTGCCCCTGAATCCTTTCTGTTGGTGTTCCATGGCAAACTTGTAAGGAACAGAGTTGTCTTAAGTCATCCTTGATCCATGTTTCCAGTCAGTGTCAGCAGGGGGAGACTTGCAGTGAGAGCTGCCTTTTGTCTCCTGTTTCTGTATCAAAAGAGAGCATTAGAAAAATTCAGTTTTGAAAACAGGCCAATGTTTATGGTATAATGGGTTGATGTCACTACCAAGACTCTATAAAGTTGTTTGTTGGGGTTTTTTTTGTTTGATTTGATTTTATTTTGTTGGTTTTGTTCGTTGGTTTGGGGTTTTTTAAAGATAAACCCACCACATAGTACCCACTTCAGTGTGTAGCTCAGCAGCATCAGCAAGCATTTGCAAGCGTTCATGTGGCAAGACCAGTATCGGAGGGCTGAGATGGAAAAGTCAGGCAGTGTATCATAGGCTGGTATAACCTGTTGTCCTGTTACCAAAATGCAGCTGAATATGAGGAAATACAAACAAGAACTGCTTGCTTTGTGACTTTCTTGAGTCTATGGCTGTTTATTCTGGAGGGAGAAATAAGTGAGAAACAGTTACCACAGAGCATTGCATTGAAAAGTATGGCAATTGTTGGTATTGGATGAGCTTCAAAATTAAGAAGCTGTTTCCATGAATCATGATCAGAGTTATCACTAGGTTGTGAGCAGCTGGATTATGTTTGGATTGTGGCAGTCTCTGACAGTTGCACCTTGTGAACCATTCTACCGTGTCAGCAGAACTGCTGGAGCAACTCTGTTGTGTGCCTTCATTTCTGAAATGCATATGTTGCAATAGGATATCAACTGTGGGTTACCTTGGGACACCTCTGGCTGTAGTGGATGCATGGATTTCTTTTGAGGTATGAAAAGAATAACCAGGACTTGTTTTTCTTATTTGCTCTCTTCTGCTGCTAAAGTTAAGTTCATAATTTTTTTTGTTGTTTGGTTGTTGTTGGGTTTTTTGTTGGTTTTTTTTTATGCTCAACACATGATTCATGCATGTTCATTGAGTAGTTTGAGAAGGGTAGAAGAGTTTCCAATGTCTCCCTTTGTAATTCTTTCGCAAAGAAAAGTCTGTAGCATGCAGAAAAACACTGTTATTCCTTTGTCTGTGCCTTGGCACTTGATACCTAGTCATGACTGTACTACTACTTGGAATGAGTGCTGGACAATATTGAGGGCAAAGCTGATTATAGGTTAGGGGTTATCCTCCCTGTCTGACACTGACAGGGATGCCACAACTTCTGCTTTTGACAAAAGTGATTTTTGTGTAAGCTGAGGGCTTTAGCTTAACTGTATTTCTGTGAGATGCCCCATGAATTGACAGTAGTTACTCTAGGAAGAATCTGTTCCTTTACTTACGCTTTTACAGTGGCCACAACCTGTTGCAGTGACCAGAAAGTCACCCTTGAGTTGCAACATTGTGCTTGGCTACCACAGGAAGTTGTTACTGGCTGTGGTATGTCAGTGGCATCCCTTCTGTGCATCTTTGAATGTATGTATATGTCCTAACGAGAAAGAAATGTATTAAAACCTAAATGATGAGCCTGAACAAGAACTGTAGTTAAGTGGATGAACTGGGAAGACCTCACTGCTGGGATCATACAAAAATATCCTCGAGGTTTAGTTTAATCTGGGTTGCAATGTTAGAGAGTTGTCCAAGATGAAGGTTAAATGGAAGTCTGGGTGACCATCACGGTATTTGCCACAGTTTCCCAAAAAATGCAGTCTGAGGAGGGTGGGGGATTGAGAGCTTTATTTTCAGTCGTGCCATGCCTGAATGAACAGATGAATGAGCATCTGTAGGGAGAGATTTGTAGAGGGAAGCTTTAGTTCACATGGAGGAAGATGGGTCTTGTGTATGTGTGAAGCCTCAGCAGGGTGTAGCTGTACTTGTGCTTACAGGTGATGGCACCTTAATGAAGAAATGGAGGTCAGAGCAGTAGGTATTGGGAAGGAGTATAGGAAGAGGATCCTTCAGGGGTATGTTGAAGTAGGAATAAAAGAAAGGATTCTGAAAGCCAAGGAACAGTATTTTAAAGGCAGCAAGATCACACATTCAGAATGTGATTGCTATGAGGGTAAGGATGGAGTACTGATCTTAAGTTTTTGGTCAAGTGGTTGAGATGATTTTAATGGTATGCTCAAGGTAATGTAACACTGAAACTTCAGACATCAACTGTAGAAGGAAAGTGTCCATGGCTGGAGGGACAGTGAGTTAAGTGTGGTATTAATTTCACTGTACATTGGAATGGGAAGGAGGCAGATGAGATTGGGAGCTACTGAAAAGGCTAAGAGAAGTAGCATGGTAGGAGAGAAGCAGAGGTAGAGTGGGAGACTGCAGAAGGTGTGAAGTAGTTAAGTGTGTTAAGCAGTTGTGTGACAAGGGAGGAGGACTGAGGCTGGGGAAGGGAAACAATTTCTATCAGGTTTACCAGTTCCTTTGTCTCATCAGAGACTAAGGGAGTGGTGGTAACGAGGGAGGTTGCAAGGCAAGGGGATCAGATACAGGGGGAATTCCGCTGAGCCGTGTGGGATCCAAGTTCCATCTGTGGCACTTCGATGTCAGGACAGCGGGTGGCAGTCTGCAAAAGCTCACCCGTCTGCCCGGAACGCGTTTCTGGGAGAGGCTCATAAATGTCAAAAGAATCACTATACTTGCTCCTCTCTGAGCTCTGTACTCATTCAGAGTTTGCTTTTGTGAATTTTTTTTTCTCCTTCCAGCAGGAATCTGGGGACAATAGAGAGCAGTAGGACTTCTTTAAGAGAATAAGTACAGTCAGAGTTTTTTCTAGCTGTTGTTTCTTTAACAAAATATACTAGAGAAGAGACAATGTCTTAATGTGCTGTTTTCACAAGAGAGGCAGGACACACCTGATTTCTCCAAATTAGACATTCTCATTTTCTATTCATCATCAGAAGATGCAAGCAGTACCAGGAGTAAATGCTGATGAAGTGTGGGCTGGATGAGCAAACTGAGATGGACTGAAAACTGGCTAATGGCCACACCTAGAATATGGTGATCAGTGGCATGAAAACCAGTTGGAGCCCAGTAACTTACTGTATACCCCATGGGTCAATACTGGCTCGGGTCTTGTTTAATGTCTTCATTAATGATGTAGATGGTGGGGCAGAGTGTACCCTGAGCAGGTTTGCTGATGACACAGAACTGCGGGTGGGAGCTGATACACCAGAGTGTTGTGCTGCCATCCAGAAGAACCTTGACAGGGGAGAAATGGCCTGACAGGAATCTCAGGGAGTTCAACAAGAAGTGCAGAGTCTTGCACCTGGGGAGGAACAACCCCATGGAACTGATATATGCTGATCATGGGTTAATCAGCTGGGAAAGAGCTTTGCAGAAAAGGACCTGGGGGTCCTGATGGACACCCAAGTTGACCATGAGCCAGCAGTATGTTCTCATGACTGACACCAATGGTTGCCCTACATTAGAACTGTTGCCGGCAGGTTGAGGAAGGTGTTCCTTTCCCTCTATTCAGTGCAGGTAAGGCCGTAACTGTCAAGTTCTGAGCTCCCCAGTACACTATTTTTTTGGTAATATTTAAAAGCTGTCTGGACATAGTCCTAGGCAGCTGGCTCTAGGTGATCCTGCTTGATCAGGGGTCTGGCCGAGATGACCTCCAGAAGTCCCTTCCAACTTCAGCCATTCTGTGGTATTTGCATGGAGTATATTCTTAACTGGAATGCAAGATCTCCTTGAGAGCAGAGTTCAGCCACAGGGTTCAGACACATGAGGAGCAGTGTTCACTCGAGCACAATGACCTGTCCCATGTGGAAAAGCAGCCTCATGGCTTCTGACTTGAAAATGCATCTGTTCAGTCAGTTGGCCTTTCCTTCTCCATGTTGGACAAGTGGTGAGTTTCACATGAATAGTTCTTGTTGTCCATCCCATGAAGGAAGCTAAATTCTTGTTCCCCATCCCCTTATTTGTTGGAGCATTTCTGCCTAGGATTTTTGCCTGCAGACACCTTTTCTTCTGACTGTGACAGTCTTATTCCTGATTTCCATAGAGGCATATCAGAACATCCTAAAATTCTCATTTTTACTGCTTTTTTTTGCCTTTAGTTTTTGATCTGAGGGTGGGACATGGGGGGAATACTGAAGACATGCATAACCACATTTCTGGTTTTGGATCAGGAAGGTCTCAGTATAATTTGAGTTACTGACAAGCCTTTGTGTGAAAAGCTCCTAAATAGGATTTGACTCTTTGTTAGTCTCTTAATAGGTTAACTTTCACCAACTTAAAGATTGCAGAGAATCCAGCAACTTCCTTCATAGGAAGCTGTAAGTGCTCTCACTGTAAGAGAAGCCCAGGTTCGAGACATCTAATAAACCTGAAGGTGCACACGTCCATGGGACCAGATGAGATCCATCAGCGGCTCCTGAGGGAACTGGCAGATGAAGTTGCAAAGCCACTTTCCGTCATATTTGAAAAGTCCTGGAGGTCTGGTAAAGTTGCCACTGACTGGAAAAGGGGAAACATAACTCTCACTTTCAAAAAAGGGAGATGAGGAAGACCTGGGAAACTGTAGGCCAGTCAGTGTCACCTCAGTGCCTGGCAAGATAACAGAGCAGATCCTTCTGAAGACTCTGCTAGGGCACATGGAAAATGAGGACGTGGTTGGTAGCGACCAACATGGCTTCACCAAGGGCAAATCCTGCCTAACAAATTTGGGGGCTTTTTATGATGAGGCCACAGCAATGGTGGATAAGAGAAGAGCAACTAACATCATCTTCCTGGACTTGAGCAAAACATCCTGGTCTCTAAATTGAAAGGACACAGTTTTGATGGATGGACCATTCAGTGGATAAGGAATTGGCTAGATGGCTGCTCTCAAAGAGTTGTGATCAATGGCTCGGTGTCCAGATGGACACCTGTGACAAATGAAGTCCCTCAGGGATTGGTACTGGGACCAGTGCTGTTAAACATCTTTGTTGGTGACATGGATGGTGGGATTGAGCACACCCTCAGCAAGTTTGCTGATGACACCAAGCTGAGTGGTGCAGTTGACACACTGGAGGCAAGGCCACCCAGAGGGACCTTGACAGGCTGGAGAGGTGGGGCCATGCCAGCCTCATGAAGTTCAACAAGGCTGTGTGCACCTGGGTTGAGGCAATCCCAAGCACAAATACAGGCTGTGTGACAAGTGGATTGAGAGCAGCCCTGCAGAGAAAGACTTGGGGACGCTTGTTGATGAAGCGCTTAGCATGAGCCGGCAAGGTGAACTGCTGGCCCAAAAAGCCAATCCTATCCTGGGCTGCATCCAAAGATGTGTGGCCAGCAGGTCAAGGGAGGTGATTCTGCCACTCTTCTCTTGTGAGACTTCACCTGGAGTACTGTGTCCAGCTCTGGAGCCCCCAAAACAAGAAGGACATGGATCTGTTGGAGCAGGTCCAGAGGAGGGACATGAAAACAATCAGGGGGCTGGAGTATTTCTCTTATGAGGACAAGCTGAGGGAGTTGGGATTGTTCAGCCTGGAGAAGAGAAGGCTCTGGGGCAACCTTATAATGGCCTTTCAGTACCCGAAGGGGGCCTACAGGAAGGCTAAGGAGGGACTTTTTATAGGGTCATGTGGTGATAGGACAAGGGGCAATGGTTTTAAACTAGAGCAGGGTAGATTTAGATTAGACATTAGGAAGATGCTCTTTACTATGAGGGTGGTGAGAAACTGCAGTGGGTTGCCTAGAGAAGTTGTAGACACTTCATTCCTGGAAGTGTTTAAGACCAGGCTGGATGAGGCTCTGAGCAGCCAGGTCTATTGGCAGTTGTCCCTGCTCACTGCAGGGAGGTTGGAACTAGATGATCTTTAAGGTCCCTTCCAACTTAAGCCATTCTATGATTAATACAGTTAAGTAGAGGGGAAAGTCTTACTGGCCAGTAAAGGCTGAATGTAACTCATGAGACTTCACCAGGTCCGTGAAGGCAGAGTGTATGTAGCTCTTGAGACTCTTAACATGCTTCATAACCACACAAGCTGATTCCCACACCCCACCCCCCCAACAGAAGATCATCGTACTAATTGTGTTCAGGTTTCATAGTTTCTGGCAGTTGAATGGTATTGTCTTCAGTTATGCTTTAATCAAACCTGTTCTTGGTGATGTTCTGACTATCAGGTGGTACTTAGTTATTGCATAGCAGGGGCAGTGATAAATCACGGGGCAGGCAGCTTGTTTTAAAAAGGTTTAAATGCTTTGCATGCCAGTTTGCATACACCTCTGGTCCAATAGGAAGGTGTACCCCATGTTATTACAGTGGTGTAATGAAGGTGGTGTGGCTACCAAAACGTTTTGGCAAGATGAGGCCTGCCTTAATACATAAGATGAATCCTAAAGTGTCTTAATGAACTAAAATAGTAATTCTCTCTGCAGATCCTGTTTTAGCATGTAGAACTGTTCTAGTTGACAGGAAACTTAGAATCTTAGAATTAGAATGGGTTGGGTTGGAAGGGACCTTTAAAGGTCAGCTAGTCCAAGTCCCCTGCAGTGAGCAGGGACATATTCAGCTAGATCAGGTTGCTCAGAGCCCCATCCAACCTGACTATGAATGTCTCCAGCGATGAGGCATCTACCACATCTCCGGGCAACTTGTTCTAGTGTTCCACCACCCTCATTGCTAAAAAGTTCTTCCTTATATCTAGCCGAAATCCACCCTCTCTCAGTTTAAAACCATTACCTCTTGTGCTGTCACGACAGGTTCTGCTAAAAAGTCTGGTCCCATCTTACAGGCCCCTTTCAAGTACTGAATGGCTGCAATAAGGTCTCCCTGGAGCCTTCTCTTCTCCAGCCTGAACAGCCCCAAGTCTCTCTGCCTCTCCTCACAGGAGAGGTGTTCCAGCCCTCTGACCATTTTTGTGGCCTTCCTCTGGACCTGCTTCAAGAAGTCTGTGTCTTTCTTGTGCTGAGGACTCTAGAGCTGGACACAGTACCTAGTACTGAGCTGCTGATCTGCTGTATTCTGAAAAATGGGCGTCAAGTTTGCTTGTTGTCTGGGTTGGGGAAGCTGCCCTCTTAACAGCACATCAGTGGGTTGCCCTCATGGCTGCTTCTGCGGCGAGTGTCAACTGACACTATAACCACTTCCAGGAAAGCTGACTACTTTAGGTGATGTCTGAAAGAACCTCCTGGATTTCTGAGTGCTCCTGTCCTCTGCTGTTTGGCCATCTGTGCAAGATGCCAGTCAGAAGAACGTTGCCTGGCCCGTTTGCCAGCACATTCTGTCAAGTTGCCTTAAAAACCTCCCCAAACCCGCAGAGAAGTGCTTTTAATGCATTGCTGTTTGAAATGGTAGCAGACCAGAGGCCCTCTTGTACTGTGCCTTACTGCTCATGAGAACTCAATTCTTACATTATACTTATGCCAAGAAATGAGTTTGGGAGTGGCTGTTTCAACTGTTACACCTCTGATGGACAAGAAGCTTTAGAGCAGTCCGAGACATCTTCTGGGCTGGAAAATTAAAAGGATGGTTAATCATGGAGAAGCCACTGGTGTAATGCATTTGCCTTGTACTTTTTCCTCCCTTTAATAAGTGTCTATAATGACATTTTGGGGGGTTCTGTGGATTTTTCTTTCTTTTGCTTTTGCTTTGGAAGATGATGTAAAAAAATAGTATCTCTTCTGCCCAGAGGTAGAAGGCAGCTCCAAAAAGGATTCACAGTCAGTCTGCCAAGTATCTGGAGAAAGACCATTTTAACTGCAGTATATATCCAGCTCTTTCTGGCATCTCTGTGGGCTCCTGATCTGTTCCATACCAGCTGTTGGAGTTTTTATTCCAGGAACTGAGAAAGTCAGCAACATTACTGTTCAAATGAAGTACATGTGTCAGGCATTTGAAAAGAAATTTTACAAAGTATACCTGTCACTTTGAATACCTAACTTAAGGCACTTAAAGTGCTGGAAATCCCACAGTCAGTAAATTAAATGTCCATATTAGAATGTTCTTTGCTGGTAAATGTACTGAGAAGTACATTGGTGTGCTAATAAATGTGATGACTTTGAGGGAAGTGCATCTGTTGATATGACCGTAGGAGGCCCTGTAGTTGATGGTGAATACTACAAGACCTCATTACAGAGACCATCTCCCCAGATAGCAAGAGCTTGTAGCAGAAGAATGAATCCATAATCATGGACTTGTTTGGTTTTGTTTTGGGTTTTTTTTAATGTGTAGTGTACTGAGACTGTTTAAAATTAATGGAAAAAAAAAACCCAACCCACTTTAGGTACACCAATCCCTACTACACACTCCCAAATAGAGCTGTCATTCTGGAGCTGAAAGGCAGCCTCATAAAGAGCATTATTTAGAAAGGGAAAGGTGGTAGAGTTTTGGCTGGGCTTGGCTATGACGAGTCAGAAGATGAAAGGAAGTGTATCAGCTTTATTCTTCTGTGAGACTTGAACAACATCTACTGAATTGCACTGTCCAGTTGAATTACAGCCCTCCACTGTTTGAAGGGTGTCTGTAGGCAAGAAAATACAGCTAAGATCATGTGTAGACAAGGACACTCTCTAACGCTTCTTCCCCTGATTAAATCCTTGATACATTTTGTAGAAAGGGAGTAATATCTTTTTTTCTTAATTACTCGAGTATTAAAAAAATAAAATGCAGTAGACATTAATAGTGGCTTCTGCAACCTATGCCTTCTTGTTACCACTTGGAAAGAATATAAAATTGAAGCAGTCTGCCTCTACATTTTGGGGAGAAAGGGAAGAAGGTAGATAAAAAAAGTAACTGTGTCTCTTGAGCTACTGTCTTAAACTAGCACTATAATGTATTTTTTACCTTGGTTTTTTTGGATCATAACAAGTGTATTCAAATCCAACCGACGTTGTTACAGTAAAAGAAAAGCAAGAGGGAACTGTTACTAATTTTTTTTTTTTATTAGAAGCAATGTGTAATTTGTTTCATTTATTCATTTAAGGTTCAGATAGTGAAGAGGATGAAGATACCAAACTAACAATGAAGAGGAGTTTAGAAGAAACAAAGAAACAGGAAGGTCTGTTGATTTTTACTTTTCTGTGCTCAGGAATGCTATTAATTATGGAACATACAGAAACTAAACTTAAAATCAGTTTTATGGCAACTGACCTCTTAGGAATACTCTCTAAAACATGCTGGGCAATCTGAAGTAGTTAGTAACATTGTGATGAGTTATAAATAAAGAATAATCTAACGTGAAAAGTATTCCAGCAGACTCAATATCTGTTTTACTGGTGCATCACAGGGATATTGTGCAATGAAAGACTTGACTGAGCTCACTTTGTACCAGTTTAATATGACTCTGTTGACTCAGAGTAGAACTACTGATTAGGTGGTTGAACTTCTGAATATTAGATATCGTATCTCAACAAAGCACTCTGGTGTCCTAAAAGAGCTCTAGATTTATGGATGAGTCTGAGTCAGCAGTTCAGCTGTCTGCTCGCATCGTATCTTAACTTTAGTTTAAATTGTTTTCATCCTTTTGCTGTTGTGCTTAGTGGTGGTGGTCATACAATGTAGACATAAATTTTTGGTGATAGACTACAGTGCACTTTGAAAAAATAACTTATTTAAAGGCTTAGCTCTGCCATTCCACCTCATGGAAATAAAATGAACTAAAAAAAAAAAAAATAAGATTTGCACAAGGTCAGTGATAGATTTGATAACTAGATTTTGTATTCTCAGAATGTATTCAGTTATAAATTTACCAGCTGTTACTTAATATTCTTAAGTGTCCGACAGTCATCTACAGGACTGAAAGTTTGCTGCACTCAGGTCCCCCTGGCACTGGATATTGCCATCAGGGACAGCAGAGGCATTCGGTGCATAAAGGTGGTCCCAGTTCTCATGCTGCAGTTCTGAAGGCATCTCACCTTATGAAGCAGTCTGGCTTCAGCTCTGTTTGCTGGCTGCCTGTGTCATTAATGGTGGTTCTGTCATAGGGTAAGAGGGAGTGAGGAGGCAAAATCAACCCCAGAAAGGGGCAAAAAGGAAAAAGTGCTTGCAACAGCTGGAAGAGGAGCAAGCAAAAGGCAAGTGTAGGAAGCAGAAGCTGCTTCAGCAGCTCCAGGGAATAATCATGGTGGAGCTAGCTGCATGTCATTAGCCACAGAGTCCCAGCTTGGACCTAATTCTTGATTCTTGCACACGCTTAGTGGCTAATTGACAAGATATGTTAATGCAAGCAGTTGTCTGCAGATGGCTTTCTGTTTGATTTTTGGTTTCAAAATTTCAAAATTGATAAGGAACTGAAATGAAAATACTGAAACCTCTCTGCTTGTTTTCTGTGTCTCTCATTTTGTTTTAATACTTGTGGTGTCTTGACCTTGGCTAGATGCCAAGTGCCCACCAAGCCTCTTTATTACTTCCCCCTCCTCCTTCTCCTCTCAGCTAGACCTGGGGGGGGGGAATAAGATGAAACTTCTGGGTTAAGACAAAGGCAGTTTAATGAAGGGCAAAGCAGGGCCGAGCGTGGAAGCAAAAGAAAACAGATTTATTCTCTAGTTCCCATCAGCAAGCAGTGTCTGGCCCTTTTCAGGAAGAAGGGTTCCAAATGCCTAGTGATTGCTCTGGAGGACAAGCTAATGCCCCACCACCCTTCTTTTTCTGGCTTTTATAGTCAAGCTGATGTCACAGGGTATGGGATATCCCTTTGGTCAGTTTGGGTCAGCTGTCCCAGTTGTGTCCCCTTCCAGGATCTTGCCCACCCCATCCCACTGCAGGGGAATGTTGCAAACCAGCCTTGGTGCTGTGTGAGCCCTGCCCAGCAGCAGCCACAGCATGGGGGTGTTACCAGCACCTTTCCAGCTCTCAGTGCAAAGCACGGTGCTGGAAGGGCTGCTGTGGGGAAAATCAACTCCAGCTCAGTCAGATGCAATCCAATACTTTATTGACAGTGGAAGGTTGTGAATATGGTTCCTATATTTTGAAGTGTTGAAACAACAGCATGAGGCAGAAGGTGGAAAAATAATTTCTTTCTGTTGCTCTACCTCTTTTTTGCAGTCATCTGACTTGCCCACACAAGTTATTTGCTGCTTTGTGTAGTAATATTAATGTCGTTGTGTTTGTGACTAGTTATCAACCATAGTTTGAGATTCTAATCAGGTTTTTGTATTTATACAGAGCAAGATGCAGAATTGGAAGAAGCGATCAAGAGAAGCCTTGAGGAAATGTAAATGAAGATACTTCAGTGCACTAACCCCATGTCATCAGAGCTGCTCACAGAAATGGAAGCTTCTTCACTTACGACAAATATTGAGAAATACCACTTAAAAAACATGTCTGTGTCTTGAATTGTTAGGTTTATAATCTGATGTCCTGTGTCATGCTGATGGACAGACAGCTGGAGTTTATGGATATCCACTGCAATATATTGTGTATGATAAAAATAATTTTTTCAGCCTTTGCATATTTTGTTCCTAATCAACGATGGACTGAGTCTCTCCATTCTGGCTGTACAAGTTGTTGCGTAATTAGTAGGCTGGTCTTACTAGGGGAGAGTTTAGTTGTGGTTCATTTTGTTGATTTAGTTTTTTCTTAATGGGTTCTTATTTAATTTTTCTGTCGCAAAACGGATTGTCTTTATTTACTTTTTCATGTGGTCTTTACAACAGATAAAAATAGCAAGCTCTAATTATCTCAGATTTGCCTAGCTAATCTTGTTATAAAGAGAAGCTTAGATCCCAGGTTTATAAATTGAACATATGGCCTGACTCTTGCCTGGGGCCAGTCTCAGCTCATAGACCATCATTTTGTCTGTGTCCTGTTTGTTATCAATGTCAGAACCAGGACCACAAGCTGTACAGTTAGTTTGTTAGCTTTATTTTTATAAAAGTGTATGTTGGTTTTTTTCACTAGTAGTATGGTAGAGTGTGGAAATGGATGGTTTAAAGTTTGACAGGTTCAGTTCCTCTCCCTGTTCTGCAGCTGGAACAACTTTTGAAGGGAACAGAAGCTAAATACACTTTCTAGTTCCTGTTTGGAACAGATGTGAGAGAATTCAAGCTGTGTTATTCCTATATACTGTTGTCTTTGCTCCCTTCTGTTCTAATGAAGAGGTAGCCTTGGATAAATTAATGTAAATGTGTTAATTATTTTTGTACTGTCCTTTTAGGGTGAATAATTATTTCTGTGTTTGAATTTATTACTTATGTCACCTTTCTCAGTTCTTTCATTTAAAATACCTATGCAAGCTCTCCAGCTTTACAAGCTTATTATACTTCAGTTATTGATTGCTGTCAATCACTAAGAAATTGCAATGTAATAAAATGCCAGCTTGATTTTTTTTTTTTAATTATTATTCATTAGCCTGTGAGTTTACTTCTAACTGCTGTAAATCTCAATATTTATTATGCAAACAAATACTTTTTGTGGGGACAAGGCTAGGTTTTTTCATTCTTGATTCCAAAGAGAATAACTGCAGCTGTGACATCATGGTTAGAAAGGCTGGAAAACTGGCACTGGCTTATTTCTAATCGTGATTCTAATACAACTGCCATCTCCAAAATGAACAGAATTAATGAAGAAGCTAGTGAGTTATCTCAGCACTCGTTAGCAATCATATAACTTGAAGAAACTGTTCAAACACCAGAAAAGAGTCTTGAACACTTCCAGTGCATTTGACTCTTGACAGCCAAGTGTTGCAGAGTGAACAGAACCTCTTAATGATTTTCCCTTGTGCCTGCTGCTTGCTTTTCCACTGCTAATCTCAGATTAATCGCCCTCCTGTTCAAATCTGGCTGTGTAGCTCATACTGCTGCTGAGGAAGCCCGATTCTGGAAGATTTGGAGTTGCCTGTTAGCTACTGACTCAACCTAAATGCATTCCAGAATCTTTCACACCAAGTTCTTGTAATAAAGGGTGGAGTGAGACAGAAAGCAATTTTCATCCTCAAACCATCTTGGTCCAGGTTACGCAGTCTTTGGGGCAGTTATGTTTTGTTGGTTTTCTTTTTCAGTGAAGACCCTAAAGTTGCAAATTCCTTTCACATGAAAAGATACTTCAGCTTGAGAAAGTTCTTTGCTTGGCTCAACAAATGCTTAAAATCATGATAGATGGTCTTCTCCAGCATCTGCCGTTAGATTTTATTCCTGGTAACTTTAGAGTTATGACAGAATAAAAAGTTTGCTTGAATGTGATGGGCCATGAATTAATTGGTTGAAAAAAAAAAAAAAAAAGCCATGTGTGCACACATAATAAATAGCTGGAGCTCTTGTTATTCAAGACATTGTATTGGCCGCCTCCTCTGCTTACCAAAACAAGTAGCAAATCCCAACCGCTGCTGCTGTGGCTTTTATAAGACAGCTAAATAATGTTACAGTCTCTGCATTCCTCTGATTTAAAAGTAGTCTCCAGATTTGTCAAAGTCTTGAAATTTGTCCCCCCCCCTTTTTTTTTTTTTGTTTCTTTGAGGTTCTCTCTAACTCTCTGAAGTTTTCCTTTGCAGTTTTCTGCCGTCACAGTCTTGTGATGCTTCTGTTTCCAAAAGGGCAGAGAGGACTGGATTCTTAAAACGCTGCGTGTACAGACGTGACTTGTTACTCGCCACCCTCTCATGGTGCTGCACCTTGTTCTTCAGCTGGAAAAGGTGTCAGATAAATGGCTGTGTTTCAGAATTTAATGTTTCTGGCTAGAGAGTCTTGTTTAACTGGCTCAGATTTTTGAGGTTTGCCCCGCATATGCTGAGCAGTTTGTGTTCACAAGCACAACTCATCAGTGAAAAGGAGTTTGCCCAGCATCCTTTACATTTGTACTAGAACTGATTTGTTCTGCCCTTGAATTTGCTTTTGTGGAGATATTTGAGTCCACCCTTCATTAGTCTAAGCTAATCTTGTGGTGCTTTTTTATATTTATATTTAATGAGGAAACAAGTCTAATTCTCCACCTTGCTACCACCAGCTGTTCATTTTACTGCTCTTAATTTCTGTGTGGTGCATGTGTAAGTTTTAGAACACAGAAATCTTGGTAAGTGGAGAATGGTACAAGGCTCCTACCTCTTTGGTGCTTTATGTGCCTTTTCCCTATCAAATAAAATCCCTCTTTCGGTCAGACTCAGAGACAAGATGAGATGCCAAATAAATCAGTGCAACTGTTACAAAAGTTGCTGCAGCACTAAAACGTCAAGTCTGCCTGACTGCTTCTGAAGTTTAGTAAGACAAAAAGAAAAAAAAAAAAATATATATATATATATAAA
>WTSP01018686.1:3646-19134 GCA_025331215.1 Actenoides lindsayi
CGGCCTCCCGTGGAGAAGGGGAGCAAACAGAAGCTTAAGAGCACGACCTCCTGTGAGAGGTTTGCTGCCCCCCCCCCCCCCCCCCCGAACAACGCATCAGTTGTTATAAATCACTGCTTTCTGCTGACTACAAGGAATTTCAGTGGTGGTGCCACGAGGCTGAGCACAAGGCTGCCTGAAGAACATATTTCAGACAGTGAAGAAGGGTGCATGCCATGGTCTGGACACTTGGAAGAGCAAAGGGGCAGAAATCTCTTTAGCTATCTAGGTCTTTGAGCCGACACAGCATTGCTGTGGAGCATTGTCGTTGCACTTTTGAAGGTGATGAGAATGGCAAGGAGCTTAGGAGACACGGTCTTGCACAAACAGTGGCATTTGGAGAATTTCAACCAAGTTTAAGGCTGCTAAGTGACATGAGCAACACGAGGGCATCCTCCAGATCCCGGACTCTCTTATTTTGGCTTCAAGTCAGCTCTATGGAGAGTGACCTGAAGTTCACTTGCAGCACCCAGGCATTTTCTGAAGCAGCTCTTGAATCTGTTTTGGTAAATTCACCCTTTCTTTTGGCAGGGACTAGCCCTGTGAGAGGACTGGGCTAGCCAGGCACATCTCACAGGATGTGATGGCTTCTGATCATGACTGGGCTATTACCGAAAACCCAGACTGCTCTCAGCTCTCCAAGATTTGCTCTGTAAGACCCCAGTCACCATCTCTGCAGAGCACACCGACTCTGGGCTGTCACTTTTGTTTTGTTACATGAAGATTGCTTTTAGTGAGATGGAGGTGGTCAAGCTGGACATGGGATTATTCTTTCAACAAAAAACAGGACTTCAGTGAGTCTCAGACAGTCAAGAAATGGCAGCCCTAAGGAAAAGAAGCATTAAGACATGAGTGTTTTCATGGTTTAGTGGTAGCAGATTTGTCCCTGTTCTGTGTTTGTCTGTGGTTTGCATTATCAATGCCTGAATATACCATGAAGGGTTGTTTACTCTGGCCCCAGTTTCCAGATCTTTATGTTTTCCCTCTCCTGGAGGTTCCAGTGTCCCTCACAGACATGGGGAGAGGTGACCTGGCCCCAGGCATGAGGGCTGCCATCCAGTACTGCTAGAGCTGTCCTGCTGCCTCTGTCTCCCCATATCACAGACACAAGGCTTCTCTGTTGCAGAGGCAGAAACCTCCCCGGGGAAGTGGTGAAAGAAGGTGGGGTCAGACAGGAAGGTGAAGACCTTGCCCTGCAACCTGGGACTTGCTGTCGCTGTCCTTTCCAGTGAGGTGGGAAGGGGTCAGGAGGCAGCAGCTGGACTGGCCTTTGCATGGACCACTTCTCACACCCAGGAGAGCCAGACAGGTTGTAGCATCACCCAGAAAGGGGCTGTTCCCGTGGCAGTACTGACCCTGTTGGCAGGAGGCTGCGTTTTGCCTACCTTGCATGTGCCTTGAGCCAGCCTGTTACAATAAGGGTGGTACCTGCCTGGCATCCTCACTAACAAGCTGCAGGAACAGATTATCCCAGACCTGTCCTGCGTGCAGAAGAGACAGAGCCATGGGTCTGCAGGGCACAGTAGCACTTTCCTATCTGAGAGTTTAAATTTACAGCAGTCCCGAGTGGCTGTTAGCCTGCAGAAGGGCAGGGCAGGCATCAGGTGAAGTCATGCTCCCTCTCCACAGAGATTCTCCTCTTTAACTAAGAGGTCTCAAAAGTCATGTGAACAGGGCAAGTTTGGTACCACTGGGGTTGTGGCAATGATGGGACTGCCTTGGGATGTCGGTCAGGCAGAAAGAGGCTTCTGCAATGCTGCAGAAGCTGCTAATGAAAACTGCAGGAGGTGAGAATCTCAGGTGGGTTCGAAGGGGGAAAAATGAATTTACCATCTCAGAGACCTTTGAAATGTACTGAGCTGTCTGTCTGTTGTCTAAGATGATTATTAGGAAGAAGTTTTTCACTCTGAAGGTGGTGAGACACTGGAACAGGTTACCCAGGGAAGCTGTGGATGCTCCATCCCTGAATGTGTTCACAGCCAGGTTGGATGGGGCTGGCCTAGTGGGACATGTCCCTGCCCATGGCAGGGGTATTGGAACTAGTTGCTCTTTAAGGTCGCTTCCAACCCACACCACACTATAATTCTGTGATTACTCTGTTACACAAGTATAATTAATTTTATAGCCAATCAACTATTCCTTTAGTAAAGTAGAAGAGGGGGGAGGTGAGATTTGCCTCTAGGACACCAGTTTGAATTAGACCAAGGAATAAATATGAATTATTGTGAATATATGGATGTGTGATCAGCTTTGGAAGGAACATTCAACTTCGTGGATCAGGACTCTCCTATTATATTAGACCTGGACAAGACCTACAACAGAAGCAGGCCAGTATGGCAAGACTTATCCAGTTTCCTCTTGAGCATCTTCTGCTGGTTACTGCCACAGACCTGACCTAGTTCGGTTTTACAGTCGTTATTTTAAAGTCCTAATAAATGTGCCCCTGATGACACCCTTCCGTACTGCTGTGGGAACTCTTGCAAAGAGATGCACCATAAAAACTTACAGCTCTCCTTCACCAGGAAATTTGCTATTTTCAGCATTCCTTCGTTTAGAAATGTGAGGACTCTAAAGGCTGTGAACGCATCCTATTCCTTGTGTTGACCTTTTTTCTGTGCATGGAAAAGTTGCATCGAAGGGAAACATTTGCAGGTAAGAAAGGGGTTTTTTTATAGAGCTAAACTGAATGACAATTAAAGATCTGTCCCGTGCGCCTGACTGATTACAGACTTTCTGTGCCCAAAGGGCAAAAAGAAAAGTGCAGTGTGTGTTTAGACAGCCCCGTGGAGACATTCCTTGTACGTTGGGTGTTCATTGGAACACTTTAATATGGATGTCTGAGTTTACTCCACCCTGATGGTTGAACTCCTTCAGTTTTCCAGAATGATGAGTGACCTGGAATTTATAATTACAATAGGTGTAATGCAATTAATCACCACTTTGGAGCTGTCTTCTATCGCTAACTGCTTTATGATACCAATCCTTTGCAGCAAGTGCATGAGAACAGCTTGTGTAACATAACCATTTCCAGCTGAGACAAGTTCAGTAGGGTTCCTACCACCCGGACAGGCGCAAATACCCCTTTCTGCAAGAGCTGCCTTCTGCAAATGCCAACGTGTTCCAGGTTGCAGACACAGCAAGATTCGGTATCCAGTTCAGATACCAGCAGATGACACATATGCTTTGGGTCCCCCTTAAGCAACCAGTTTTTATTTGTCCAGCAGCTTATAGCCATTCCAGATCTCTCTTTCTATGGCATTCTTTTGGGGGAGATATGTGGGGTATTTGGGTAAGTAAACTGCAAAGATTGATCTGAGACAGAAATACATACAGAGAATAAGGCACAAGTTAAATACAGTTTAAAGAAAACTAAGGAAAACAAAGAAAATGCAAGTGTGTGCCCTTTAAACCTCAGCACTTGTACATGTGGTTAATTATTAATTATTCATATGGTTTATTGATGTATTGATATATTGATTTGTGCCACCTAGAGGACAGATCCCATTGTTCTGAACAACGTACAAACCCATGACAGTATCTGAAGAGTTTACAAAGGTTTTTCCAATGAGAAGTGCAGATGATGGAACACTGAAAAATTTAGAGAATATCCAGTAAGCCCCCAAGATCATGGGTAGAGTAAGAAATGAAGTTCAGAGCTTTTGAATCAGACATTTTGATACCTTCCATAAAATCATTTCATCTCTCAGTCTTGCAGTTTGTGGAAAAAAAAGGTTAAATTGATTTCATTTTCTTTACTCAGGGGATTAAAACTGCAGTGGAAAAAAAAAATTCTCTTATCAAAATGCAACATTTTAATCAGACTTGCAACTTTTAAAACCATACTGTTTTTAAAAGAAATCAGTAATACCTGAGCTGAAAAAAACCCCAAAACAACACCCCCCTCCCAAAAAAAAAAAAAAAAGGAAAAAAACAACCCCAAAAACATTTCCAGCAAACTCTAAGAAAGTCATAATTTCCATCCAGCTCTATTTGCAATTTTGGTAGGAGATGAGAGACTCCAGTCTGCAGAAGCAGATCATTTAGGGAAGGAAACAACGAAAGTTTTACAAGAAAGTTTAATTAAAGTAGGAGTAATTAGGTGCTGAGGAATCACAACACAAACTTGGCAAGGGATCAGTCTGTGCTAGCAGTGTCTTTTTGCTGTACGTCTCTGCCCTTGGACAGATGTAACCATAATTTCAGTTACTGGTTAACCAGCTTGACATGAAACTTCATTCTTACAGGCTGGGTTTTGCTGTAACTACTGGTATCTGACTGCAGGTCCAGAGGGATCAGAGCTGAGGGGAGCAACAAGATTTTCTGCTTCACTAGAAATTCCACAGTTTTCTATTCCAACACTAGGAATTTCATATTAAAAGAAAATTAAAAAAAATCTTACAAGAAATATTATCTCAGGTCACAGAAATGGTTCTGAGCAAATGGTTGTGATTGTTTGGGGTGGTTTTTTTTAAAGAATTTTAGTATATTAAAGCAAAGCTTTCACTTAGAGAAGTAAATTTTACCAGAATAGCAAAATAATCCGTGCTGAAACTGTAGACGTGAGATACTGCAAATTCATAACAAGGCTTAATTTTGTCAGCTTTGCTGTTAATTTGTTGGTTTCAGTACAATCAGTGTATTTGTGAGGGATGTTTACAATATAAGCTGTGTTTGTAGTTCACCCAAAGCAGTTACATTTCTAATACCCACTTTGTCTTGTTTATTTTTCCAAAATGAAAATAGCGAAGAAGAAAAATAAAGGAGGAAATCTTGTCCTTTTTCTTGCCACTGGTTGTTTTGTCTATTTATTCTAGAAACTCCTTGGCTGTTTGTGGTGCTTCTGAGCTCTCCAGCCCCAGCTCAGAGACCAGTTCTCCGACAGGAGCTGCTGGGCTGGGAGCACAGTGTTGCCATTGAGTGGTTTTGCTCTGAAGGCCATGAGTTAGTTATGTCTGAAATCTCTTGGATGCCACAAACCATCTCCTTTGTTACTGGAGATAGTAGAAATCTAGGAGAAAATAAGGCAGATGAGTAGCAGAGGAGATGAGAGGACTCAGCTCCCCTGGAGTGTTACTATTTATACTTCAGGGTTTCCTCAAAATAGCCTCTGCTGTGTTTACAAGGTGGTTTTCTCTGGCATGAATCACGTGAAGATGCACATTCCTCCTTCTCAGCATTGCCCACAGGTCATGGGGTCTCACCAGCTGATGGAAGAGCTCAGCCCTGGAGAGATGTTGGGGAAGAGGGCTTCATGGTGCCATGAGGAAGGACACCCAAAAATGTCCTTAGCCACTTCCAGGCAAAGTCTGCTCTTCAGCCACTGAGGTTACATCATGCTATGCATTGAGAGTGAGTCCAAACCTGAAACCCACCTTTATTCATCCACTGTCCACTTATGGCCCAGCTGGTACTATGTGCAGAAGCTCCTCTGATGGGGAAAGCTCAGCCTCACAAGTTCTCATCAATGTGGTCTGCAGTGGTAAAGCAAAGGATGGCTGAGTGGGCTGGTCCCACCCATCCAGATGGCCCAGGGGTGCTTTTTGCATCTTATCAGGATGAACACTTAGAGCCCAAATGCAGCTTAGAGTTCTGGATGAAGGGAACAACCTGCTTAAATCCCATCTTCACCTCCACCTAGGGACATAGCCTGAGGAAATTCAACACTCCTTGGGGTGTCACTGCCTCATGTTTTTAGGGTCTTACTAAGGAAAGGTCTGATATTTTCACTGAAAACCAAACCAGAGAGCAGACTGACCTGAGCCATATCTCCACCCAGGCCTCCCATAATCCCCAGTAACCTTTGTTGAGCTCTCCTCCACTTGGCCATGGCTACACTTCTCCTGGCTCTCTCTGCAGCTGCCCACCACACCGGGGACTCAGCAAGCCCCATCCTTCCACCACTGCTCTCCCTTGCCCTCTCAGGAAACATCTCTGCCTCCTGCATGGCCCCGAGTCCATGCCTCACTCCATTTTCTCCAGTAGGTTCAGGTTTAGCTTGGTTCAGCCCTAACCAGATATGCTTCTCATTCCCCTCCCACAGACCCAAATTTCCACACCCCCCCCTCATTTCTCTCTCTGCAATAATCCTCATCTCTCTGCCACAGAAGTCGTTAAGCTTGCTAAATTGATAACTATAAAGTACTGCAAACCCACTGCACCAGAAAACTGAGTCCAGTCCCATTTTCCTGCAGCAAGCTTCCTCCAGGGCCCTGGGAAATGCCAAAATACAAAGTTTAGAATTTTAGCTGTTCTCCTGCCAGCATGGGAAGATGAAGAAGCTTTAGAAACATGAATTTTCAGAGGTACTTTTGCCTCAGATGGTAAATCCACAAAGTGCTGCCGTGCATAAGGGGAAGTCAGGACTCAGTGGAGACCCAGTTTGAGCAGAGAGTTGCCTAAATTAGTGGAAAATACAAAGATGGGAGGAAGGGATTTAGGCAGCCAGGAGGGGTGTTAGCTGTGAATGTTCTCCAGAAGTTCAGTTTGAGAACAGGTCAGGTGTTTCCCATGATAAATGAGGCCCAGGAAGAAAAAGGTCTCTCTCTCCCTTCTCACTCTACCCAGCAGCCCACTTACTTCCAAGCTTCTACCATAGCCAGTGTTTAATTAGTTGTACATAATATAAGGAAAGATAGGAAAATCCCATCCCAGCTCACCGCACCGTCTCCTGCCAGGAGGATTCTGTGTTTAATAGCCACAGCACAAACCAGGTAAAATTATTCACACTTGGCCTCTCCCACAGCCCAGGAAAGGCTGTAACCACTGGGCTTTGAGTCTACCAGTACACACACATGTCTGAAGGCTCGTCTCTGCTGTCTTTTGTGTGGGTTTGGCAAGCTCCGCACATGCCTAATGGATCAGGTCTTGCCAAAAAAACAGAAAATGGGGAACGCCTAGTTTAAGAGCCTCTCCAGGGCTTGTGCACAAGCAGCTCACCATGTCCAACGAGCTAAATCCAGAGAGGATTAAGTGCTCAAGCCTTGCATGTAGGCACCCTTGAGAAACCTAAAACCCGAGCTGCCACCTAACACTGGAGGTGCTTTAGGTTCCTAGGTGCTGACGTTCCTCCAAAGGAGTGCACACAAAACTGTCTACACCCTGGGCCTTTTGACACTCATATTTCTGCTGCTGCACGGCAGATATCCTACACAAGGTACGTGCACATCCCCATGGTGTCAACATTCTCCAGTGAACTCAGACTGTTCTCCTCTTTCCTAAAACAACAGAGTTGTCCCCATAGCTTTATGACAATTTGGAAAGGAATTCAGCGGTACATTGAAGGGCACATAACAGAGGAGGGACAAACACTGATAACGTTGGCAAAGTGGCAATCAGAGTGGGTGTTTGAGAGCTCCCCAGATACAGACTTCCACCCTCTGCTTAATGATAGGAAAAGTGTAGACAGGATATCCCTGCAGGGTGTCTCTTCAGGAAAGTTGTTGGCACAAAATGTGTTTCTCTATACACGGTGAGCAAAGGTGCTTTGAGCCAGAGGGATTTTTTATTGTGTAAGAGAACAAAACAAGAAAGAACAAAAGTAGTTTTCATGAAAGCAGCATGTGTGCGTGTGCGTGTGCTCCCCCTGTAATAATCTGCAATGAAGCGAACATAAATTGGCTGCCTGTGTCTCTGAATCAAGATCTGCCATTGGTGTAGACATTAACAGGCACAACACATACAGAGCTCCATCCATGGTAGCACCTCATTTGTTTACAAAATCCCTCAAGAAAGTCTTTAGCTGGAAGAGTAGAAGGCTACTGTTTGCAGGTGCAATGCAGTGTTGGTTGGTTGTGGAGGACAAAGTTGTCCCTACAGGGTTCGAGACAGTAAGGAAAAGTCAGTCTCGTGAGGGAACACATGAGAGAGCACAAGCAGATCAAGTTGGTGTTTGTAGGTGGCCATGCACAACTGGACTGCAAACTGAAGGTAATTGGATGTTACCACTCCTTAGAGCTGATTTCTTAAGGAAAGATGGGCACATCTTCCCCTTTGCAATCCCACCAAAGGATGAGAGTGCTGAAATCAAAAGCCAGGGTCTTCCACTGGAACAGCATGTGCAGGACACCTTGCTCCTGGGGACAGCTAGAGCTTTATTGTCTGTGAAAGGAGTGGGAGAAATTTGGTACAGGGAAGAGTGATGTGTGTTTTACTAAATGCTCTTTGGAACCCAAGATTTCTTCAGGAGCTTATGTCAAAGAAGGCCCAAGAGTCTGGACAAGATGACTCTATCCAAAAGACAACTCAGGGCATTGAAATGACCCTGGACTCATTTTTTCTGACATTGGTTTGAGCATCTAAAAGTGGGGAGCTTGAGGGACTTGCCTCTAGTGGGGGTCTCTCATTGTACTCCACACCCATGCTCCTCTCAAGTACTGGACACCCAAGAATCAAAACATTTGAAGTTGTCTGTTGGCTTTGAAGGTCTGTCCATTGTGCAAAGTTAGTTTCGGAAAAGTCTTTCCAAACTGAGCTTTGATCTGACCTGGTATGAAAAGCATAGAAGGTCAACCTTTCCTTTCACTGATAGCCTTGCAACTTCCAGAACAGCTCTGGGTGCTCTTACCATACTCTCAGCAGGACCTGGTGCTGTTGCCTATGCATAGCAAGAGGGAAAGGAGTCCACGAGGAACAACTCTTGCACCTACTGCTAACATTTGCCCTAATGAGTTATGAGCCAAGAGGGGCTGTTAAATGCTTTGGAGGCTCAGCTCTGGCCTCATCATCCTCTGCCCTCCTTTTGCAGTTGTTCAAATCACTGTGTTTTTAGGCTCAAACCTTTGTAATTCAGTGCCAGCAAGACAAGCTGCTTTGCACAGCTAATTGCACGCAGAAGCAGATGCCTCATTGTGCTATGATTGTCTGGACATGATATAGCAAAGCCTTGGTCTAGCTATGTCAGAGGGATGAGCAGAAACACTAGGAGGAGGATCTGCCCTAGGTTAATGGCATAATGAGAGAGGTGTGAAAATTATGAGTTGTGGCAGCCCTGGAAGGCATCTTATTTATCTACGTGGTGACAGATGCCACCTAAGGAAGAGGTATATATGCTACAGACGGATGATGTAACACAAATCTTCATTAACATGAGGCACTTTTAACACTAACTATTCAGATGACAGTTCATGGAGAGCACACATTCCTGCAGGCAGAGAAGCTGCAACCAGGAGCATACCCCACCCAGATCTGCAAAGCAACCCTAAGGCACAGACCTACACAGGCACAAGGGCTTGCCTGAGAAGGGCATGTTGCACCCAGCCCTTCGTTGTTCCACGGTGCTTTGTGTCCTGGGCTGTTCCAAAGGTGATTGCAGCCAGAAGCCATCAGCACAATGTCACTGGTGGAGGTACTTCCTCCATGGCCGTGTCACAGCAAGAGCAGACTATATACATGGTGTAAAAGGCAAGATATCCTAGGGGAGCATAAAGGTGTCACCCTTGCCAAAGCAGGGGTTGAGGATGACTGGTCCTGAGTTCATTTGTCATGACTTCTGCAGCCATGGAGATGTTACACTGTCATATTCAGCATCACCATGTTCTAAGACCGTGGTCTTCTGGATCTAGTAATCAGCATCAGATGTAACTAGGAGCTTCTCTAACCTATTAAGAGAATAAGGTTCAGGTTCTGTCCATTGCTCTTGGTGATCCTGCTGTGGCAGAGGGGCTGGTGACAATGATCTCCAGAGGTCCCTTCAAACCCCTACCATTCTATGATTCTCTAATCTGATATGTCGTGCAAGCAGGACAAGAGCCTAGGCTGAGGTACAGCACTACTCTGTGGGACAGTGGCTCACCTCAGGATAGCATCAGCACCAGCCATAAGAGTATGATGGCAAATCTTGTGAAAATCTTCCTTCAAATCCCAGGCTCTAGCTTCATGTGGTGCTGTGAGAATCTCAGCTTACATGATTTGAAAGGAAGTCTCTTAGTCTCCGTAGCTCTAAGGTAAAACTGGAAAACATAAATCCTAACTCAGAAAATGCTAATTATATGGAGGAGCTTCCTCCATGATTTTAAAGAAAGGGCTGGGAATGCAGCCTGGAGATGATGACCTGACTTTCTTCTGGAGGAACACCTGCAGCTGCTGCAGTGATGCTACCTGGGAATCACCACTGCAGAAACCTCACTCTAGATACTATGAAGCAGGGGTGGTTCATGTCCTGTTAGACATTAATATCTCCTCAGCTTGCAGCCCCCCTGCCGTGCTGTGCTACGTGCTGCCTGCCTTGATCTCATCTAGAATTGGGCAGTCATGCAGCAGACCTTGAGCTGCCAACTGCACCGTAGCATCGTTCCAGTATGATGCTTTGCAGCACGTAGGGCTGAAAAGGGACATGGGATGCCTTCACAGTGCCACGTTCCTCAACTCTTCAAGAAGCAAATATCTCCATGTAGTCAATCAAAAAAACCCTGGATTTTAATCCACTGAGATGCCAGCTTAGTTTGGCCTTGACATAAACACTGAGAGAGGATAAAAGCTTCTGGGAGGACAGGCCAGATGGGAGGATTATCTCCACTGTTTTGGGAAAGGCTCTGACTTTACAAACATTCACTCACCGAAATGAACAAACACATCTTTTGCGGTAAGTGCTGCCTGTGCTGAGCCTTCTCCCCAGCGTGCTGATATGCAAATCTCACCACACGCAGCTGGGCTGGAGCTTTGCGGTTGGCAACCTTTCTGTACCAATTTTGGTAATAGCTTTCTACGTGACTCGGGTATGACTAAGCAGAAGGGAATTAGTAGGGACTCTTTGTTCTTGAAGCTCAGCCGAAATATGAACGTGCTGGCCTGACAAAAGCCGGCTCTTTGCATAAAGAAAATAAAGAGGTCTGGGAGGTTAATGAGTGACATAATCAGCTCTCTGGGAAATGCGCATAGGCAAGGAATGAAAACAATGTGCAACGGAGATAATCGATAACCCGCTGTGGTGCACTCACCTGTGGCATCGTGGATGCCCCAGCGTGACACTGAACGTGGCTCACAGGAGCCTGGCATGGAGGCAGAGCCTGCAAAGGACTCGGTTGGGATCCTCAGCACCTCTGTAGTGCTCAGAGGAGGAGTAAGCTTGGCTCTGAAGATGGACTTTCTCAAACAGGCTGTTGAGATGCAAAGTCTGCAGGTAGGCGAGGTGTCCAGGAGGAGCAGGGCACACTGTACCCTTTTCCCACCCTAGTTACAACCCAGGTTGTAGTCTGCTGTTAGGGCTAGAAGAGTTGTGAATTCTTCTTCTGGTCACAAAGTGCTTGAGTGAGTCTTTGAAGCTCCGAATTTCTTCCTAAAGCTGGAAAATAGCTCTTCACAAAGCCCTGTCCAGCAGCAGTCCTTGTTCTATATCTGAAATAAATGGTGTCTGTCTAATTCAGGGAAGGTCTGTGCCTTTGGGAAGAGGAATTTCCCTGTAGCTTTCTCACATCCCTATGATCAGTGAGCAGCAAGAGTAGAGACACACTCTTCATTTCTCCAGTGGTTGTGTCTAAGCAGTCTCCAACCCCTCAGCTCCATGGTGTGACACAAACACCTAAATGTTTGAGGTTTCAACACTCAGTGGTCACAGAGTCTAAATAACATGACTGACCTGCCTGTGCTGGATCCCAGAATACCTCTGTGGGGTGACAAGGAAGGAAGATGACGTGGCACCCCTGTGTGCTGTGGGATGGCAGGTTATAGCATGGGACATGGAAAAGAACTTGCAGCTGACTTCCATTCACCTAGTTATATCTGTGTCATCTCTCTGACATAATGCTGCTTTCGATGACCAGGTGAATGAATGAGGCAGGAGCAGCTCTTCCATCTGGCTGTGAAATCCTGTGCATCACTCTTGAGAGATCTGCTGAGCATGGGAAAATAGTCTGGTCTGAGCTGTGACCTCCCTGGCCAGGTCCTGATGACGATGAACATTGTCATTTGCTTGTTTCAGACAGGCAGCTGCGTTGCACATGGAGCCTCCTATCCCAGGACACGGAGACCATCAAAGACCAAGACGTCCGTGGAAATTATTTCAGCCTAGATACATCAAACAGAAAGTGAATGAGCGTGTCAGGAACAACACCTGCACAAAGGCCAGGACGATCTCAGTGGATTGCAGAAGACACAGGCCTGTGACGGCACGAAGGCTTTGCCTCTGCTGCCATGCAATGGACGGCTCACGAGGACATGAAGAGTCATGTCCCTGCAGCAGTGAGTGCCCGGAAGGCTGGAAGGCAGGACACTGTTTTTATCACCCTGACTTAAAGGATTTGTTTGCCGTTCTCACAAAGAATGAGTAAGAGATCAGGCTCGTTTCCTAAAAGGGTATTAATCACTTACGCTGGTGCCCCACAGTCTGTTCTCTGCAGTCCCTGTAAAATGAACTTCCAGGTCAGGGAATGTACCTCTCTGGGGGTTTGTTCATAGTTTTCTACACTGCCATCAGTAAAGATTGCCCAGGAAATCAGAACACTGAGTTTCACCTCTCTGGTCTGCCACAACACTGTTGAAGAGTGGCTCAGCTCCCCGGCTCCAATGAGGGGATGGTGGCACTGTCCTTCCCCACGGGGGACAAGGGAGAGTGGTGAGGATGTCAAGCAGAAATGTAACCAACACCAGGATGAGCACTGGCCTTTATGTCCTTGCGGAGTTTGTATCTGTTGTCTACACTGATCTTTGTGACCAGTCTTGGTGTCAACAAGGCCATTAAGATGCTCACGTGCCCCTGGAAGCCACCTGTGAACCCACTTCGATTTGCAGAGTATATACAGAGAACAGCCAAAATCACTCTCCTCCCAGTACACTTCTCATACATGGGTGCCAGTGAACATTTCTACCTCTGGCAGTGGCTTCAGCAACTTGGTAGATGGCTCATTTACATGAAAAAGCATGCAAGAGTCTCTGGGTCCTGGGAGATGAGGATCTGGAGCACAAAAGCAATGCAGCCTGCTTGCCATGGCCCAAGCTGGCTGTCTGCACAAGTCAGATTTCCTCCTTCCAACTTCTCATGAACATGCACAGCAAATATTTAGTGGAGGGGGGGAAGAAAACGATGATCTTCATTCCCATTTATTGATGTTGGATGGGACCATTTTAATGATCACTGTCCAGCTTTAGCCTTACTCAGAAGAGCAAATCTCAACCTAATTTTTACTCTCATTCTCATTCAGCATCTTTTCCCTGTTTTGAATGTGGACAATGTCACGTGCAGAGAACATCTTTGCCTGTTCTACCTTGGTGAGCATGTTCCTAGGCTCTGAATTCACATTTCTTCCTGATCACTCAGTCCAGCAGCAGTCAACATTATTAATGCATCAGAATGTGAAGGTCAGCTAGGTTGGGCATTATTCCCTTTAGCATGCAATCAGACCACAGCATTTGGTGAGTCTCTTTGTAGGTGTCTATGTGCCTCTGAAAGGCTTTCCTCTGACCTGCCTCCACCCTCTGAAGATGTGCCCTGAACCCCATGGAAGCAAAGACTGACTGCCTTGGACGTAGACATCTGAATTTGAAAAACAAATGCTCAGGTGGATGAATCCCATACCTGATAACCTTCCAGGCTGGGGAGGAGAGCGGTTATGGGCTTGTGCTCTTGCTATGGCATAAACAGGCTCTCTGGACGTGTCAGATTTCCTCCTTCTAACAATCACCTTAGGGGGAAAGCCATTTTCCTGCAGGTATTCCTGTCTCACATGGGGACCATGTGGAGGCTTCCCTGGCCACTGGAACACATACCATGGGGTATGAATCAGCCATGTTGTCTTGAGACACCACTTCTCTTCAGCTCATTGAATTAGAGTAGGGGGGAATTTTTTGGAGGATGATAAATGGGACCCACCTGAGTCCAAGCCTCATTAGTTCCTGGGGTCATGAGAAGCTCAGAACAGCAGCTATAGCTGAAAGAATCTCAGGAAGATAAATATCAGTCCCCAGGGGATGCCCAAAAGAGGCAGAAGCCCACTGGGAGTATGATAAATGCATGTCCAATGTTTTCTTTGCTCCTGTTTGCAACCTGCTGTTGGGACAGTTGTTGTTCCCTGGAATGTGGTCACACTTTGTTCCTCAAGCAAGCTGCCCTGAGGAGATGCTGATTGGCACACTGCTCTCCTAATCTGGTCAGTCAGGTGTGGAAGTGTGAGGGACCAGGCAGGAGGGAAAAATTGCATGCTGCAACTAAGAACCCAAATCATCTGTCACGATCTGGGAAATGTATTGGCAAAGGGTCAGAGAAAACAACGTTCAACCCAGTGGCCTCTCCCATGGCTCCTTGGAGCTGCTCCAGCCTCACACCTTTGTTAGGCTCTGGACAGATTTCAGTTTTGTCTCTGTCAACACTTCCTTCTCTCCAGCTTTGCCCTCATCGCCTCACTCGATCACCATCAGCGTCTCCTCTCACCTGTAGATGGGCTGGCACCATAGCCATTCCCTAAATCAGCACCTCAGAGAAGTTATGGCCATGTTTGTAAAGAAGGTACAGGACTTTCAAAGGGGGCACAGTTCATCCCTAGAACAGTGTTGCAGGAAAGAGTTGACTTGCCATCGCTTGGCATCCACAAATGTAGCCAGAGGGGCTCCTTTTGGGTGATACAGAGCCATGGACCTCTGGGGAAAACAGTAGGAGAGAAGTCTTCTACCTCCTACACACACTTCACACTGCATCCAGATCCTCGACTCCAGCTAGCCTGGGCAGCTGCCTTTTGGGAGGTTAAACCATGACTTGTCTTGCAGTGAGACTGCATCATCCTGCCTTGTCTTTCCATGTAGGAGTTGGAAAACAATCTCTGCTTGGAGTAGATTAACCATCACAGGCTCGAGGAGATCTTAATGGCATCTGCCATATGGCCAGCCTAGCAAGTACAGCTCTCCATCACCTGTGCCATTGATGCACGTGTTGAAAGCCACACCATGGATGCTAACAGCATGAGGGGAATCATAGCTGACCTGTTTAGCTTACTCCTGCAACCTTTCTGCAGCATCTGTGTGTCTGAAGGGCAGTGGTGGATCTATCTTCACATACCTGTGAAGGTGAGCAGGCCCAATAACCTCATTTCACTGTTGAGGAGCAAAGCTGTGACTAGATGTCCAGATCCACACAAGCAGGCACCAAACTCCCATTGAAGCACATGCTGCCCCACTGAAACCAAGAGGCAGTTCAGGATACAAACCAGAACACACCATGTCCTGCAGCTTCCCCACATCCAAGTAGTGATGGGTTCCTTATGGGAGGTGTCCACCTCACCACCAGCAATCCAGTGAGGAAATTTAGGTCCCTTCTTCTTCCTTGGTGAGACCACACCTGTAATACTGTGTCCAGATCTGGAGCCCTCAACACAGGAAAGACATGGACCTGATGGAGCAGGTCCAGAGGAGGCCACAAAGATGATCAGAGGGCTGGAGCATCTCTCCTATGAGGACAGGCTGAGGGAGCTGGGGTTGTTCAGCCTGGAGAAGAGAAGGCTCCAGGGAGACCTACTAGTGACCTTCCA
>WTSP01018687.1:7063-39439 GCA_025331215.1 Actenoides lindsayi
GAACAAGAGGAAATGGCCTGAAGTTGAACCAGGGGAGGTTCAGGCTGGATATTAGGAAGCATTTCTTTCCAGAAAGGTTTGTCAGACATTGGAATGGCCTGCCCAGGGAGGCGGTGGAGTCACCATCCCTGAAGTGTGTAATAGCCAGGTAGATGTCATGCTTAGGGACATGGTTTAGTGGTTTTGATATGGCTAGGAATAAGGTTGGACTTGATGTTGAAGGTCTCTTCCAGCTGAAACGATTCTATGATATTCTTTAATCTTTCAAATAATTTTGGACTATGATTCCAGCAGATTCTGTATTAATTCATACAGTCTAAAAAAATTATAACAATATGTTTAAAAGCTCACAAGATGGGTAAGAGTAAATGGACATATAAGTTGGCAGAACTGACCATTATATTGTCCAATCTCATGTTTATCTTACAATTTTTTTTCAGGAAGAATTCAGATTTCAGATATATGTAGCAATTACTAGTGTGATCCAGCAGACATTGAACTGAATGATAATCATCTAACTAATCTCACTGGATCCTGGATCAAGAATTTAAGCCATTTTGAGTATTTCTAATGGCACAGTGGATGTTTCATCTGGGTAATATATCCAGAAAATACTTTTTTAGACCTTAATTTCAGTGTAACCTCATCAAAAACTAACCTCGTATTTGACAGAATCTGAACTATCCAGAATATACCCACTGAATGTCCAACTACTTCAGCCCATTTTATTACTTTAATCCTTACTTTAACCACCTGGGAATGTCTTTATAAATCAATGAAGGAGCTCCAAAACAAGGGTTGCCTCTGTCTCTCCTCTCTGTTTTTTCTTAAGTGTTTGCTTCTTCTTGAGAGCCCCAAAGAATAATATGGCAGACAAAAGCTCATAAGAAACACAATTTCTCAGTTCTTCCTTCAAACAGAAAGACTAATAGAATTAGTAAGTGAAATATAGAGGATTACATACTTCAGTTTGTATAAATTATACTTCTGAGTACAGCAGATACAACATCAGCTTGTGAAAATATCCAGGCGTATTACTGCACTGTAAGGAAGGATTACTTCATCATTTTTCATTACTCTGATACCTTAGAACTTGCCTTAATAAGGAAAACTATTTAATTATGATGAAACTGTTAATAACATTTATATAATAGAAAAAAAAATATATATATATAGAAGTTATATTGTGCCAGAAAGCATGTGACAAATAAGGAAGTAATTCTTTTATGGAACACATTTGGTGAACTGCTTGGTGAATTAAGTGCTGTATTTTCCTTTGAGACTACAGCTGATAATTGGTTATCTCTAACATTCACTCTTTATAGCATTGTTTTAATTTATGGAAATCTCAATTAAATGACCCAAGATAAGATGAATGTTGGATTCCAAATGAATTTAGCCTATACAAATGCCATTTGCAACATTTTAAGTGAATTTAAGTGGAATTATTTTCAGTCAAATACAATTACCACCTTGAAGTGTGTTATTTCAGATAGCACCATGATTCGGAAACTTTGCTTAGAACTATATTGAATCAATACTATTAAGGGAACAAAGTCAACATATGAAACAGATTTTTCAATGTAGATATGCTTTCTGTTTATCTGTTAAATCTGCAACAAAGAATAATCAAAAGGAACAAATTCTCAAATATGTCTGTCATTCATTGAATACAAAATTTACTATTGGTTACTTTGAAAAGAAAAAAAAGCAGCTGAATCTTCTTGTAAAAAGAAAGTTTCTATGTCTTGACATATATTTTTCATACTAAATTCACAGAAGGGAAAGTAGGAGCAGTAAAAAGAAAAGGAATACAAACATGTATTTGATATCTGTACTAAATAAAAACATAATGCATATTCTATTTTTAAAAAGAACAAAAAAAACCCCAAACAAACCATGTAATTCATAAAAAACAAAGTGTCTGGAAACACTAGATATACCATTAAGGCAATGCTGTCGTAAGTATAGAGCCAGTCTAATCTTTACAGATTTAAATAATAAATACAATCAAGAAATTATCAAATATCACCAGAGTGTTTCCCCTTTCATCTGACTTCTTACAGTTGTTGTTCTTTGTCTGTTCTTCCTCGACATTTTAAATTACCTTTATCTCTATATACAATACTCAATATTTTTAAATTATGGAATACACATACTATATAAAAATACACTTTGTTACCCTTGAATTTGCTTTTTCATAAGACATAGTTGCAGATCCAATGACATTTCTACAAAATTGTCTCTCCTTTTCATTTTCTGACTTTCTTCTGTGGTATAACCAATGTTAGCACTCCCCTGATATGGGGTTAATACATTATCATTTTCACTTGGTTTCATCAAGTACATTGCTACTTTAGAAACTGACTCTGTAAAAGGAAGAAAAGGGAAGAAATTAATTGGGAATACATGCTTATTGTCTATGATTTTTTTTTTTTTATCCCATAATCTCTCATTTAAGTAAACATTTGGATATTCTTCTCAGCCCTGCATACTCAGTCTGTGATTTGAGAATCAAGTTGGCTCCTTTCCATCTCATCTATTATCATCAATAATACAGGTTTTACAGGCCAAATTAGTCCCTTGTTTGCACCTGTGCCCCCTAATGCTGTCACTGGGTTTGCACAGCTGTAATTACCTGGAATATAGTAAACAGATCAGATGATGCACAAGGTGGAATTGGATCCACATGTGAATATGTTTTAGCTGTGTTGACTGTAAGGTCAACCAGAATAAAAAGCAGAAAAACACCCTTATAACTGGAGTTGGTAGGTGCAATTTTTTTCAGGATCAGCTCTGTACTCTGATTGTTTAGAGCAGAAATGCATTTCTTTACACTGTTGGAATGGATAGAAAACAGAAGGAATATAATTTAGACTTTCTGCAGAAAACAGAACTTGAATTTGCTATTTGAGTAGTGCTTTGTATTTCAAATATAAAATCAGATCCATATCCAGTTTTGCTGGATATGGGATGTTCAGATATAGTAAAGAGAAAGAAATCAATGATTAGATTTCAAGATGGCTCCAGACTTAAATGGTTATAGTAAGAGGCAAAGTTTTATGCTTAATCAATGGCATTAAAAAATGTTTTAAAATCTTTAATCCACCAGATTTAACTTCTTACTGTTACCTTAACTTTCTTTTTTCTTTTTTGTTTTTTTTTCTCTTTAAGACAAACAGCAATCCTCACACTAAATGTAGCAATAGATGGCCTGGGTGAAATACTTCAAAATTTCTCCCTATTATTAAGTGTAATCATGTCTGGGTATTCTCCACAGTGGTGGTGAATACAGCATGCAGTACATAATATTCTTCCTTTCTGTATGTCAGAGAGCATAGACACAGAAGGCCAAAAGCCCTTAATCTCTCAGGCAAACCTGTCTGGGTTGCAGATAAGGGTCTCTCAAATAGTTCTATAGTCCCAATACACAATTATTTTCAATCCAGCAAACTACTACCTAAATTAGCTTTTATAATTGCATCACCTGCTGCAACAGGAAAAGCAGAGCTTGATCCCAGCCTTCTCATTCATTTTAGTAGAAATATATTCAGAAGCTTAAGAGAATTGATGATATTTTAATGCCTACTACATAAAGCTATATTTGAACAGTCTAATGTTTCCATTCTTTCTGGGCATAAAAATTACACTTTTTATAACAGACTTTTATTCCTTTGAACCTCTTTTCCCTTGATGTCAGGTTGCAAAGTGCTATCCACCAAGGCATCTCTCCAATCATTAAAGAAAGACCTTTTGTGATATTTTTAATTAGTTTTAACCTTCTTCACATCTTCAAGCATGATTATGGACACTCATTGATTTTAATTACTGTACTGATCGCATACTGCTTTGCACTCCTTATTAAAATGACCCTCTAGCATTTCTTTTGAAAAAGTCTTTCACAGAGAGGGCTGGGTGTTGGTTTGGGTTTTTTCTACTTTTAAAACATTGATGTGAATTTATTTGGATTTTCTGTGTTAAAAAATTGATCACTGTAAGAAAACTTTACATGTTTATCACTTTGCATAAACATAAAAGTTATGAAGACAGACAAGAACTTTTAAAATATTTTTTTTCCTGAGTACTTAGAATTTTTGAGAGAGTGTCTGCCTGTTTGTCACATAAATATGAAGCTTGTAAATTCATTACATCCCTGAAAAGAAGCAGAAATCTGATACCAACAGTAGTGTCCAATATCAATTCTCATTTGCTCAGCTTATAGCTGATCTCACTAGTGTGTTTATCACCTAGAAACCAAATTTGTATACAGTAATGCTCATTAAAGTTGTATGCACCTTCTGTTCCAAAGAGAAGGAATTTTCCAGTTGACCGCCAGAACTAAATCATGTATATTTCCAGTTTTTCAAATACTCACAATTCAGTTCTGTAAACCCTCAATCTCTGACTTTAGTTGTCTACATAAAGATGTACCATACTTAGCCAGCATAACACATTTTCATACTAGTGTGGTATTCTTGCTTCCTCTTCTCTTTATTGTCTGGGTCATACAAACTCTGTAAATTCCTTACTTTATTACTGATAAAACATGTTGAAGCAAGGTCTTGTCCTGCCGTGCATGAGAGAAAAATTGGAAACATATCATAGAAATACTTCCCTATTTGGGAATTAGGTATATCAAAATCTTTGCACTCCCTCAAGATTATGAAACAGTGGCACAGCTAGAGGTGACAATCCAAAGGGAACACAAACACTGTATAGTTTTAGTCCTGATTTTTCACTCCTCAGTCAGCACTACTGAATCAAACATAGAAAAAAATTGACGATGTCTCTTTTCCTTTTTTTTTTCTTACAAAGTAGCACCACACTGGTTCTCCCATCTGAAACGTGCTCTGTATTTGTGAAAACACAATGTCTTCCTATTAAGATATCATTCTTTGTGTCCTCAAACAAGTCTGTCTAGAAACTAAAATTAAAGAGGAGAGGAAAGAACAGTTTCTAAGGAAAATAACTAATAAAGTAACAAACAGTGGTATCCTCAAGTGTCAGAATGTAATAACTGTTATTACTAAAACTATCTAGATCTCCCAAATTCTAGCAAAGAAAAGATTCTTGACTTTTTACTTTCCATTAATAGCAGTAAATATTCACTTGGGTTTTTTTTTATTTTCTTTTTTTTTTCTTTTTTTTTTATAACTACTGTTCAGTAGAAAGTTGGCTGGACTGTGCATCATGAAGAATATTCTTATTTCTGGCTTTGTTAATTTACATAGAGACATTACTTCAAGATAAATCTTAAGCCAGATTTCCCTGACATACAGTTGCCTTTATTCAGCAAAAACATTTCACAGGAAGAATTTTGAAGACTTGATAATGTTAGAGGCATAAAGGACTGTTAAACTGGTTTTGTTTCCACAGTCATTGGTAATGGGAGTTTAGCTCTATCTGAGGCTTGACTTGGAGGAATATCAAAACAGAGAAGAATTACTTTGCTTTCAATCTTTTTTCATCATACTAAAATTTCATCACCTAATACCACAGGTTTTGTTAATCTCCTGTGTGTCTGTGTTTCTCTGTGTCTGTGTCTGTGTCTGTGTCTGTGTCTGTGTCTGTGTCTGTGTCTGTGTCTGTGTCTGTGTCTTCTTTCCCAGGCTCTGCGATGGCATCTCAGCAGGGTTGGGCCTGACTCCATATGCACTGCACAATCCATCACCATATGAGAGCAGATTTTGTGTAGAGTTTTGTATCCTTCTTCCCTTAATACTCCTTTTTCTATTTTTCTCCTGTTACTCATGAAATTTATTACAGTCTTAACTTCCAGTCTTGGTTGTGGCATTTTTCTTTTTACTTATTCCCCTTTTTATCCTCCCCTGGGAGGGAGGGCGGAAGGGGGCTAATCCTGTTCTATGTTTCATGTGGGCTTGCCCTGACACTTAAACAGAGACAAAAGTTCATATCAGAATTTCAACTAACATACAGAAGCAAATCTCTTTTATGCAAACCCAGTTTTCATTAAAACACAAAGCTCTGCGTACAAAGCTGAACTGCTGACACTGCACTATTAGTCATATTTTTTTTAATATATTTTAAAAAAAGGAATAATTGAACCCAATTATTATTATTGTGGAATGAAGTATATACAGTATTTATTCAGAACTACAGTGATACAGATTATTCAACAGATGTCTGGATCTGAATCCACCAAGCATTTGAGCTACTTGTCTAAGCATTTTCCCTCAGTGAAAAGTAGATTAAAGATTCCAAGTCCTCTCACAATGCCTCTACACTGTGAAGTGTTGACATAAATATTTTTTTAAAGCTAATTTTCTGAGTGTATATTTGCATGGTGTCGGTGTCTGTCTATCATATGCTAATCTGTTTTTTATGTAAAATGTAAATAAGAATCCAAAACTTCAAGATTTGATAAGGACACAATGTTTTATGCTTTCTGATCTCCCTAACTGATTTTAGAATTGCCCATTGTTAATATATCCTTATATAGGCCAACTGCATTAGGTATAAATGAAGTGCAAATCATGTGCATTTTACATTAAAGAACTCAGAAATAAATCATCTGCATACTGCAGTAAATTTTAATTGGTCTAAGAGATTGTTCTCTGTGCCTCAAGTAAAAGGAGACCAATATATCATGATGCCCAACAGTCCTTCAGTGGCAGACAACTGATTAGGTGAGGTACACCAAAATAGATGTAGGCAGCAAGTGGCATCCCATGAAGCAAAAAATATTATTTCTGCAGTCCCAGAACAGTCTCTCAGGAAAGCCTCATTAAAGGATTACACTCATCTGATCTTCTCCAGTTTAGAATTGTTACAAAACACTTCTGCTTATAAATCAAACAGGTGAACTGACTGTTTAATGAGTAGGTTATGGACACTTTCTTAAGTGAATACAAATTGGAATTAACCCATCAATTATTAAGACCCAGAAAAAGGTTGTTCAATGCCAAGACCTTGATAGAGACTAGGGATATTTTTGAAGCTATAATGTTTAGAAGTAGATGTGTAAATAATACCAGGACCAGATCATTGCCATTTGTTTCTTTATAGCCTTCATCGAGATTTCTTTTTCTCTCTGTGTCTGGGCTGTGGTAATAAGGTTCAGGAACATTTAATTATATTCTGGTTAGAGAAATGTGAGGTTTTTTAAGAGTCTTGGACTGTTTCAAATTTTTTTTCCCCTATCTCATCTAAATTTACTTTATCTAAGAATAAGATATTAAGGTGAAGAACTATGCTTTTCAGACAGTGAAGATCTAAGTGGTACTGCATGCACCTTAAATGATTTTAAAATAATTGACCCTTAAACATAATCAGCATCTAATATCCCTGTTCCTTAGAGAGCAAAACATCATACCAAACAATAACAATAAATAATTTGTTTTGCACATAGAAGTTATTTGTAATAACTATTTCTATAGATGCAATACTTACTTCCATAGATTTTACCTGCCTTTTTATCATATGCTGAATTTTTCCTTATTTATTTTTAGAATATATCTATATAGGTACAATGCTAATTATCATAAGGTAATCACAACAGATGTTTAAGATATCTAAACACAGTATATTTCTGCTCTACAAACAATTGTACAATTCAGAACTTTCCCTGTTGCATTGTTGCTGTAGAATGGACCTTGTGCAATTATAATTATTACTACATTATCATGACAAAAATTAGTCCATTCACAGATTAATAAACATTACTGAGTGATGTAATTCCTTCCTCTCACCATGTTCTGTCATTCTGTAACCTCATGTCGCAAATGTACATGAAAACCATAATAAAATCAAAGGGAAAGTAATATTTTCTTGCTGCTACTGTAGCAAATCCTACCATAAAAAGTAGATTTTTACAGTCAAATCTATGACCCTAAGTAATTCCCCAAGCAAACAGAAATTGGTCTTTATCCTTAAGAGAAGTGAACTTTGATAAAAAGGGTTGAGGCCTGATGCTAAATAAAAAGCAAATTCATAAAGTTTAGAGCATATCGGTGGAAGAATGCTTATACTTAAGCAGTATTGTGCAATAAATGAACCTCAATTGAAATGTTTAAAACATCACAATTAGAAATACCAGTCTTAATTGCATCATATATACAGTCTTAATTAATGTATATACATAATGTCAGCTAAACAAATGTGAGATACTATGGTGTTACTGAACTGTTTATATATATGAAGTAAAATATCCTATTTCTCATGTCAAAGCTTATCCATAAAAGTTACATAAATCAAAATAACCACACTATATAAAATGCAAAATCTTTGGTACATACGATGTCAACCAGGTTCCTTGCTGGTGGTAGCTACTGCACTGGTTTCAATAGTTGCATTGGCATAAAACTGTGAAGGATGCGATCAACAGTTAACATTCAGTAGAGAAACTAATTTACATTAAGTCATAATTTGGCAACAGACAAAGATGTTCAAGAGATAGTGTTCATTAATGGAAATAAAATACTGTTTCATTTCAAGAGTTCAAAGAAAAAACATCAAACAAATAAAAGCTTGTGAAACTATTTAAACTTTATGTTTTGGAGCACTGTGAAAAGACTCAAGCCATTCTGGACACAAAACAAACAGCTGTCTTTTCTTGTTCAACTAAGAAATATTAATGTGCAATAGGAATTTTCTCATTTTCAGTGTATTGAGTTGTTTCAATTAAAATTATTACTGTATAAATTACAGTATAATATAGCACCAGAATCTTAGGAACAGTGAAGAAATTTTATTAAAACCACACAACAGGATGATTCAGAAGTGAAATGTGCTGCATAGACACTTACCCATAAAACTGCCATTATCATTATGACAAAAAGCTATAATTGCTAGGTTGAAGAAATTCTAATTTCTTTATTATACCAAATAAAATACATTTTTCATTATAGAACTAATTGATTGTTTTGACTATATTTTATTTCTTATAGCCTAAATATGCAGACACAGTTCAAGTAACTGTCCAAAATTTTTATGTAACCTCATTGCTGTGTCGTAACTAAACTAGAATTTTATAACAACAGGCTTTTGTGTAGCATGTCAGCTTTTTCAGAAAATAAGCATCATATTCTTGGATTAGTCCTTTCTTTGTTTCTGCCTCAGTTAAATTCCTTAAGTGAAAAAGTAGGTCAAATCTATGTTATTATCTATTGTTACAATAAAAAAAAAAAAAAAAAGAAATCAAAAATATTATCATTTAACTTCAGGACAAGGTTGTTTTCTGTCTGCTAGAAGCTGTTTATCAAGACGCAAATTTTATGAGTGTCTAATGTGACATCAAGAATTTAGAAGTGGATGCAATAATAGTTATCATAAGTATATATTAGTAAGTTATGTTATGTTACGATTTTATGATTTGAAAATACACATTAGTAATCTTTAAGAGTTAAACAAAAACAAACAAAAACTGAGACCAGTTTCAGAATTTACTATAGTAGCTTTTTTAGAGATCAATCTGTATATTTTCTGTGGAACTCTTATACTTCCCTAAATTGTAACATCATTCAGGACTGCATTGTTAATGTTAAATCATCTATGGATATTGGAGGGTTTTTTTACCCTATATAATATAATATAATAATGTAACAAAGAGTGTTTTGAAATTCATCATGGAAAAAAAAAATTATAGAAAAGTTCATCTAATGAACTTAAAAAATTAAGGTATGATGAAAAGCGGATGAATGATAGCCACTCTGGACAGAGAGACAAGTCTTACAGAATGACAGTGTCCGATTTTGTTTGGAACAAGAAACTTGGCTGAGGTGCAACAAAAATAGTGAAATAGTACATAAAGTATAAAAGGAATTAAAATAATGAAGGTTTTAGTGGTTTTTTTCCCCTTCCTAGTCACAACATCTCAACTTTATTTAGAAATTTCCAGAGAAAAGAAGTTGTGAAAGCAGAAAAAGAAAGATTTGATATTTAGTATAAAAAGTTATCACATCTTAAAAAATTAAACGCTAAATACAAAGTCATATTTGGCCATATTAAGTGCTTTATTTAAATGTATTTTCACCAAACATACTCAGTATAAGATACTGTCAACTAGTAATGTTGTGCACGTGCTACATTAACGTTAAAAATTGCAAAACTGTTATTAACATATCAAAGGTAATTAATTCTTACTTCGGTTGGTAACTTATGTCTTGAATAATTTGATAAAATATATTTTGTATAGTAATGAAAATTCACTTAAAGTGACAGAATTGATTTAACTGCTATGATATGCTATATTGTACTAAGTACCAATCTTACAAAGACATTTTTAACAGTTACAGTACTAAAATATTTTTCATTTGCTTTACTGAATATTAAGAAAAACAAATAAATTTACTGACATACTCTCATATTTAATTTGTTTTTTTGGTTATTTAAGAAGTCATTTGATAAATGGCCATATACAAAGACTTAGCCTTCTAGCCCATGACAGTATTATAGAATCATAATATTATTGAAGTTGGAAAAGACCCTTAAAATTATCAAGTCCAGCTGTAAACCTAACACTGCCAAGTCCATCACTAAACCATGTCCTTAGTTGCCACATCTACACGAGTTTTAAATATTTTCAGGGATGGTGATTCAACCACTTCCCTGGGCAGCCTGTCCCAATGTTTGACAACTGTTTTAGTGAATAATTTTTTCCTAATATCCAACCTAAACTCCCGTGGCTCAACTTGAGGTCATTTACTCTTGTCCTATCACTTATTACGTGGGAGAAAAAACTGACCTCCACGTCACTGCAACAACCTTTCAGGAAGTGGTAGAGAGCGATAAGATCTCCCCTGAACCTCCTTTTCTCCAGGCTAAACATCCCCAGTTCCCTCAGCTGCTCCTCATAAGACTCGCTTGCAACAAGTCTTGCCAGCTTTGTTGCTCTTTGTATGTGCTTCAGCACATATTTTAAAACAGTATTTAAAATGGAAAATAGATTTCTGATGACACAACCAGTTGGTTTTACACTTCTTTGGAATTTCATGGATGCACCCACGTGCATCCAGTGTTGATACAGAGCATCAGCTATGGCATTGGCACCTTTTCCCCATCTATCAAGTCCTAATTTGACAAATCATATTATTTCAAAATAAAAACAATTCATAAGTTGTGGGGAACCACCAAAAATAGGAAAAGAAATAAATAACAGAAGTTATTAGATATAGCTTTTTTCTTAAGATATTAGTCAGCAATAGTGAGTGCCCTTGCAAATATTTGGAAATACTCTCTTTAAATGTCTGATTGCAGGACATTGACAAGCATGATATTTGTCTTCAGAGACTATTTCTATAAAGTTTATAGCATATTGATTGACATTTTAATTATAATTAAGACAGAATATTTTTTCATAATAGAATTTGGTTATGGATTACTTATGTCACATCAAAATATACATTATAATCCCATTTTCACTCAGCTATGCTTCCTTAGCTACTTATGGTGGAAAAAAAAATAAGCTGTTATTCAACTGTGATTGCTTCCTGACCCTTTATCCAGATAGTTGCTCAGATTTCTTTTTTTAAAGGACATCTCTACCTTATAGTAGTACAGCGAAATAGAGCTGCACAGCAGAGTACGGAGAAACCAATACAAGATTTGAAGAAGTTAGATCAGTTACTAGATATAGTCCACTTAAGTGACCTGGAGCTCTGGCTGGGATAATTTATTTTATCAGGAGTTTATCCTCTTAAGACCTGTATGTGGGCTAATTTACCTTATGTGAACCTCTGCACTGCAGTAGCCACAGTGTTCTGTGTACCTAACACACCCTGGACTTGTTTTTCTGTTCTGCAGTGTGATGCTGAAGAGACTGTATTAGTTCTTGTCAGAGTGGAGCAAAGAAGGCAAAGGTGCAGATTAATGAGAATGTCTGGCAGGTCAAGAACTCCTCAAATTATTTTAGCTGTCAGTAAAAAGCGTGGAATTCAGAAGGGGGAAGGAGAAATAAAACAAGTGCTAGGTTTGTAAAGATATCTTATGCAATATTGCAATACCCTATTTTTAAGTACTCACCCAAATTTCTCAGTATTAAATGGTGAAAATGACTTTTTCTGTCCACAAAAATGCTAGTCTTTTAGTGAATAAGAATAGTCACAGAAAAGTGGCTCAGACAAATGTAGGACTAAGAAATCTGAGTTTCTCTAGAGGATATCTATTGACATTCTTTTGAGCTTATCCTCTGATTCCAGTGCTCCTCCCTACACTTTTCCCCTGCCTCACCATAGGTCCTTCCCATGGGCTTCATTCTTTAGGAACTGCTCCAGTGTTGGTCCTTTTCCAAAAGACAACAGTTCCTGTCAAGATAAGACTGCAGTGAGGTGGGGTTTTCATTGGCTGCTGTTCCTTCAGGGCATATTTACCTGCTCCATCATGGGGTCCTTCATCTGTTCCACTGTGCTATACTTAGGGAGAAATTCAGTTATCTGAACACACGTATCTAATGCCACTTTAGCTGCTGCCAGCATCCAACTGTCGAATGAGAAGGTGCAAGTCTCTCATAGTTCCTGTGTTACGTCTGGCAGCCTTATGGAGACATCTTGGATACCATGGTATGTGTAAAATGACATTAGACCTCTGTGTTTAAGAAACTGAGTCACTTCTTCACTGTTCTTCTAATGGACACTAAGTCTTTTTCATAGAAGAGAGTAGTTATATGAATTATGTATGATTTTTTCCAAGTGTCTGACATAACATCTCGATTTCATCAGTGTACCTGGAATGACTGAGTTGGATTTATTCTCCCATTAATTTCTATCAATGACTGCTTGAACACAGAGACAGAAGATTTCAAACAGAATTAGCTCCTGAAATAAAATGCCAGGTCTCAAATTTGTGATAGGGAGTGGGTATTTAGAGTTAGCAATTGGGTGTTGGCTTTTGGTTGGTATTTTTAATTTTTAATTCTGCAAACAATGTTAGATGTACTTTAAAATATTGGGTGAAAAATATCTGTAGGGAAGTAAGGCTCTCCGGGTGTTTCTGATAGCTCCACATAGAACAGATTAGAGACATACAGTGGGAATAAAAAAAAAAAGGAAAAAGGAAAAAGACTTTTTAAAAATTTCCTGTTAAAATTACAGATGAAATTCTGTAACAGATGTGTTAGAATGATGGGAATCCTGATCTGTTCTGCAGAGAGTATTCCTAAGGAGGATGGAGTTAGTTATGAAGGAAGACGCATGAGGCAGACACTAGGCTGGTCTTGGCTGTATATCTGCGTCAGAATGCATAAGGCTCAAAGTCAGAAAGTTATCAAGGATGGTCTCACAAGTCTCGGCAAGAAATTTAATTTTTTGGCCAGAAAATTCCTGACTCTAATTCCAAGTTCTCAAATGCAGAAAATAAACTAGAATGGGATACATACATGCTCCTAGATCAAAAAATCAAAGTACAAAGTTGTTTATTTTTATACATTCACTTTTCTTTCCTCAGCAGAAAATACACTTGAAAGGCAGCAACAAGGAAAACAAAGTAGTTCAATTTAAATGTATGTATTTTACCTTTCCTACTAGGACACAGGATCCACTACACAGAGCTTGTCTCTTGTGCAGTATGTCTCAAAAACTGAAAGGACTCTTCTGTATATAGTCCCTTTGCATTACCTTCAGCCATGATAGAGGCGTTCATGCAGGACAAACAGCCTGCAATGACTCTCTTCACAACAGTGCAAGTACACCTTTCTTTGCTCCTGTCCAGCAAAACCAGTCCTGCTTCCCAGATGTTCCCAAAGTCCTCAGATAACCTTTCCTCCCATAGCCAGACAGTGCAGCAGAAGCTGAAGAAGCAGAAGTATAAGGCCTCATTCACATGACAAGGTTGTTGCATTACGTGCATTTTGAGTGTGACATTTGCCTGCCAGTTCCAAGGGTTTCTCTGAGCAGTTTTGCCAAGTCTAAGGTATGTCTGAGAGCCCTGTCTCAGAGACCCAGCTAAGGGGCTTGCAAACAACACACTTGTGTCTATTCCAGAACCTGGCTATGGGGCTCCTGCTGAAACAGCAGTTACTGTTTCAGAGCCTGGTTAAGGACATCGGCTGAGACAGCTTGAAAGTTAAAACAGATAGGTTTGATTATTAAAGTGACAGAGAGGTACAGAACTGCCATTGATAAATGCACTGAATGCAAAAGGATAATCAAGCTCAAGTTAATAATTCCCAGGTAACATCCAATGCAGTTGGAAACACAGGCCTGAGTTATAGCATTAATATACAAGAGAATTAAAAGGCATTCCCTATATTGAAGGTACAATTCTTACCAAGAAGGTGTCCCTGTCTTGGGTGGAGGAAGAGGAGTATGGACCGGTGACCATGTCTACTAGACTTTTCAGTCTTCTTTCCCCCAAGAGGTTTATTCCCTTTGTGATCTTTATATTCTAATTCTCTCTGTTCCTGCCTTCCAGGTGATGTTTAGAATGACTTAGGTGGGCAGTTGAGTAACATAGTATGTTTAGCACGTACTCCGTTAGGCTCATTACCATACTCAGGGGGATAAACTTTAGTATTATATTTGCTGTTAATTAGGCAAAGGTTTCAGTTTGGACACTCTGGCCTTCAAGATTAGCGCAAAAGTTGTTTTCTCCTGTTGGTTTAGCTGAAACAGGACCATCTTCACAAGACTCCTTCCTTCAGCTGTTTTGGTGTGCCAGCTTAGCAGATCTCCAGCCCCAAAGATAGCACAAGTGTCTCATGGTCGTAAACATCTCAATCTTCCTCCCAAAGTGCACTAAATTAGCTGTATTTCTGTCTCACAGCAAGCTAGGCCATTATGCCACACAGATTCCTGAAATTGTAGTAGAATTGTTTGGCTCAGCAGATATCTTAGATCTTGATCTGCAATATGGGTCATTATAGCCTGGTTCAGAGACTTTTCTTGTGGAGTGCAAACAAATACCCACAATAAGCCAACCTCAAAGCAGTCTATACCAACACTGCTAGTGCATCTTCACCTCCAATTTTGGTTGATCAAACCCAGGAGTTTGGTTACCAGAGTAGCACAACAGAGACAGCAACATTACCTTTTAGAACCAGAACTCAGGGACCACTGTATGAACAGAGATCCACCTAGATGAGGCAATATCTGAATTCACCTCTTTCTAACCCTGGAAAGATCTGACCCAGGCTGACAATGGTTTAATTTCTATATAAAAATGTCAACTCAATGCACACAGTCAGCTGAGGGTACAGGAGGCCTCACAATGAAACTTTATTTCCCCTCTGCTTGTGTGTATCATTCCTCTCAGTGATGGAGTATCTGTATTGTCCGTGCTGGCACCAGCTAGCCAACATGGAATAGCTTTGAGCAGCCTAAGCTACTGTGAGAAACTCCTAAGAAGGACCCCTGACTCAGCTCAGCAGTGCATTACTCACCCAGTAGAATGGTCTGTCCTCATGTATATCCTCTGTGTGAACATCAGCTCTTCCACACAGAAGTGCAGAGAGTGAAGCAAGCCTCTGTGATATCCATGGAAATATTGTAATGTAATAACAGAAATTACATGTTAGGAATATTTTTGTGGTGTCCCCTCTAAGTTATAGCTGTCATTACTGTTAATGTTTTTGAAAATCGAGCAGGCCTGAATGATGTCATGCCCATTACAGATTACAATACTACTTTGAACATTACTTCCAGACAAGGTCTAAAAATAACTCCGCGTAATGGTCATATAAAAGGTATGAAGGCACTCCGTGTCACCTGCTTAGCAAATACCAGATGGCTATTAGGAAAATTCCATGCTTGCGGAAGTTAGGAATAGTATTCATTTTAATTACTATTTTTAATATTTTAAATTACTTTAATTCTTTGCTAGCCACAGCATTATTCCAGGCAGATGAGTCTGCCATAATATCTCCTATTAAAAAATACTAGAGTATAAAAAAATTCAAAATCTTCTAAAAAATAGAGGAGTTTGGTTATTTTGGTAAATCTATCCTGCAGCTCAAGTATACTTTGATGAACAAGAGAAAACATTGCCTGAATAAGATTCCTTTCTCCTGTAGCTGCATTCTGTAACAATTGATTTTCTTCTTTTGAAGCTGAAACTAGTAAAAGCAGTTGTAAAAGAATTTTAAAACAAGCAAAATCCGGAATCACTCCCAAAGATTACTATGACATTTGAGGCTGGCTGCTCAAATTCAGGTCAGTTAATCACCTTTCCTGTATTTTGGCACTACTCTGACATGGTGTTTAGAACCCAAATAAAGAATTCTGTGGATGATATTAAACAACTATTATTTCAACAATACCTTGTTATATTATCAGAATTATTGACTACTAAATTTAAGAGATTCCAGCTGGCATCTGAACTGCAGCTGCACAAAAAATGTCTATAAATGTCTGTAACGGCTGCCTTTGCTGTCTAAAAAGCATTTTTCAATTACTATCATGCACTGTAGTACTGTTTAATTTGTTTATAGAGATACAGATAGGAAATCACTGGGAGAAAATCAGGTATGTTTATACTTAAAATAAATTAATATCTAAACAGGCAAGGTATTCCTGGTTTCAAGCTAGGGAGCTGAACAAGTAAGAAGTTTTGTTCATAGAAAATATAATTCACACCGGATAAATACAGTCAAATCCCTATAAAGAATTTCTTTGCAGTGAACTCTGAACACAGCGAAGAAGTAACCACACAAAATACATCCAATACTGTTAAAATTCACAGCAGTATACTTACTATATAACTCATCATAAAAGCAGTAACCTTGAAATCTACTTAAACATAGCAGACTTCACAAATCCATAAAAATATGAGAAGAACCATGTCTCCATTTATTTTCCTCACACTTCCAACACTCATTTTGGCTGGGCACACAGAGAGCACAAGACTACTGTTGATATGTTTTGATTACTACCATGTATAACCAGTGGGGCTAGATATCATCTATTATTAAACAAGAACCCAGAAATGGATCTGTTCAAGAGTTGTTGTTTGTTTTGACAGCATTTCCTTTTTGGGTTTTTGTTTTTGCTTTATTACACATGGAATTTTCTAAAATGTGTATACTTTGTACTGAATTAAACATTGCTTAATGTGCGGGTTTATATTTATTTCTTCAAAATCTATGGTTAGGAAAAATGCATGCAAGAGTTATAAATTTTGGTATGAAAATATTAAACACAGATCATGTAAATAAGACCTGGATGATTTCACACATTTCCATACATGAAAACTTATTACAATATCATGAACTGACGTATTTTAAATAAAGGGGAATGAAAAAGTTGATGTTTAATATCATCTGCACCCTTTTTTTAATTAATTTCAAATTATGCCTTTAAATTGCAAAAACCTAGACACCCAAATCCACAGAGGAAGGCAGGAACCAAATGCCAATGTTAAGGTCTTCTCATGATAGTTTTCCTCATATTGTACTTAAATGTGAAGCTATATGAAGATCTTTACAGCAGGCTCTAAATGTCTGCAGCTTAGGAGATATAGAACAATCTGCATTCTAATAATGCCACAAGCTAAGGTGATTAATTCAGAGTTAAACCTTAGCAGGATTTATAGTCTGAGCACTTCTAGTCCCAGTTGCCAAGAGAAAACATTAAATTCCCTTCATGCATAGTCCAAGATGATGATAATGCTTCCATCCAGCTCTATTTTCACTACCTTCCCTTACTTTTATCCAACAAACTAATACTTGGAGAACTTGCTATAGGTAGAGATTTTCGTGTTTTGTTTTGGTTTTGGTTGGGGTTTTTTTGTAAGATATTCTCTTCCTGTATTTCTTTTTAAGCTGATTGTCTTTTGATACAGTATTTATTAAGCTAGAGAGAAAGAAGGTGAAAATGATTCTTCAAGTTAGAAATCAGGGCATTTTTTAAAAAGAATGGACATAATAATTCACTTTCCTATGCCAACAAATGTATACTGAAACCCTGCAGAACTTGCATATCTATCTGCAGGGAAAAAATGTTGTGACTTCAATTTTCTCTCTGTAGTATGCATGGATCTACTCAAGTCTTAACTTCAGTAACACATGGAGATATTCACAACCACATACTACTAAAATAGTTTATCTTGTACTTTTCCTGTGCACAAACACATACAAACAATGTCGTATTAAATTGCCTCACAATGGTCTCCTTTTACCCAAAAAAGTTTGGTTCCTAGATTTTATTCCGAAGAAGGCAACAGATATTTTCCACTTGTCCTGTAATCCAGCATTAGCTCTTTAATGGACTGAAATTACTGAAATGCAAGATTAATTCTGCATGTAAACCCAGAAAACTATCAATGAAACTGGGACTGAGTTGAAAATTGAGAAGTGGGATGGGAAAAAATGGTGAAATCATGAACAGCACTATAATACAAACCCCTTTAATCACACCCCTTTCTTTTGTCAGATTGTCCTGATCACAAATATCTTAACACTTAATGGAGCCAAAACAGATGTTAGAGAGGTTAATATAAGACATTTCAGTATAAAGTTATCTTTGAAGAATTATTTGGTCTTCTAGTATTTTCCTTTCTTGCTGCTTTTCTATCTAAACTAGGAAAACACTGTTCTCTCTCAATCACAATGAAAGTTAATTTTCCTACTTTTCATAGTCAATTAAAAAAAAAAAAAAAATTTATTTTTTTGTAAAGATAAAGGTATCCTAATTAGTCTTTTCTTTAAATAGTTCAGTTTAGGATAATTTCTGGGTTTTAAGTCTTTTTATCAAGGATGTGTTTTAACTTACTTCCATGTAGGAAACTTAACTGAGTCAAGGAAAAGCACAAGGAGGTGTACATGGATGAACAAGGAGATCCTGGACAAACTCCAACACAAAAAGGAATCCTACAGAGGATGGAAGCAAGAAGAGATAGCCTGGGAGGAATACCAAGAAGTTGTCTGAGCAGCCAAGGATCAAGTTAGGAAAGTCAAAGCCCTGAGAGAATTAAATCTGGCCCAGGGACATCAAGGGCAATGAGAAAAACTTCTGTAGGTATGTTAATGATAAAAGGAAGAGCAGGGAAAATGTGGGCCCTCTATGGAAAAAAATAGGAAACTTGGTTACCCAGCATATGAAGAAGGCTGAGGTACTCGATGAATTTTTGCCTCAGCCTTCACAAGCCAGTGCTCCAGCCATATCATCCAAGTCACAGAAGGCAAAGGCAAGGATTGGGAAAATGAAGAACCACCCACTGTACGAGAAGGTCAAGTTCAAGACCATCTAGGCAACCTCAAAGTGCATAAGACCCATCTGTGGGTCCTGAGGGTACTGGTGGTTGAAGTTGCTACCCATCATACTTCTGAAGTGGTGTCAGTTCAGTGAAGTTTCCACTGACTGGAAAAGGGGAAATGTAAACTCTGTTTTTAAAAAGAGAAATAATGAAAGAGACAAGGAACTACAGGACAGTCAGTCTCATCCCTGTGCCTGGAAAGATCATGGAGCAGATCGTCCTGGAAACTATGCTAACGCACACAAAAAATGAGGAAGTGATGGTGACAGCCAACATGGTTACACTAAGGGCAAATCATGCTTAACAAATCTGGTGGCCTTCTATAACAGGGTTACAGCATTGGTGGATACGGGAAGAACAACTGATGTCATCTACCTGGACTTGTGCAAAGCATTTGACACTCTCCCACATGGCATCCTTGTCTCTAAATTGGAGAGACATGGATTTGACAGATGGACCACTCAATGGATCAGGAACTGGTTGGATGGTTGCACTCAAGGACCTGCGGTCTGTGTCTCAGTGTCCAAGAGGAGACCAGTGACTAGTGGTGTTCCCCAGGGGTCAGTACTGGGACCAGTGCTGTTCAACATTTTTGTCAGTAACATGGACAATGGGATCGAGTGCACCCTCAGCAAGTCTTTCAACATGACCAAGCTGTATGGTGCAATCGACTCCCTGGAGGGAAGGGTTGCCATCCAGAGACACCTTGACAGGCTTGAGAGGTGGGCCCATGAAAACCTCGTGAAATTCAACATGGACAAACGCATAGTCCTGCACCTGGGTCAGGGCAATCCCAAGCACACCTACAGGCTGGGCAATGAGTGGACTGAGAGCAGGCCTGACAAGAAGGACTTGGGGATGTTGGTTGATGAAAAACTGAGTATGAGCCAACAACATGCATTCTCAGCCCAAAGATACAACTGCATCCTGGGCTCCATCAAGAGAAGTGTGACCAGCTGGTCTAGAGAGGTGATTCTCCTTCTTTACTCCACTCTGGTGGGACCTCATCTGAAGTACTGTGTTCAGCTCTGGTGCCCTCAGCATAAGAAAGACGTGAACCTGCTCAAGCAGGCCCACAGGAGGTCCTTGAGAAGGGACCTGTAGCACCTCCCCTATGAGAATAGGTTAAGACAGTTGGGGTTGTTCATCTTGAAGAGGAGAAGGCTCTGGGCTGACCTTATAACAGCCTTCCAGTACCTAAAGGGGACCTATCAGGAAGATGGGGAGGGACTCTTTATCAGGGAGGGTAGTGATAGGACAAGGGGTAATGATTTGAAACTGAAAGAGTGAAGATTTAAATTAGATTTAAGGAAGAAATTCTTCACTGTGATAGTGGTGAGGCACAGGTTGTCTGGAGAAGCTGTGGATGCCCCCTCCCTGGAAATGTTCAAGGACAGATTGGATTGGGCTTTTAGCAACCTGATCTAGTGGAAAGTGTTTCTGCCCATGGCAGAGGCTTTGGAATTAGATGGTCTTTAAGATCCCTTTCAACCCCAACCATTCTATGATTCTATGATAGTTTCCGTCAAATGATAAAGTTTAATACGTGAGTAAATTATAGAACTAGTTTCCAAATGCATCATTTGAATTTTAAATTATTTGAAATATTTCTTCACTTGTAGTAAATCAGCATAGCTCCTTGTATCAGTCCTTTACATATCAGCCTTCTCAAAAAAAAAAAAAAAAAACCAAACCCAAAACCCTTTGATACTGATACAAAAAAACAGCATGCAGAATCTTAAAAAGATTGATGTCTTTCTGGGATGACAATATTTCCATATCTACATGAACATCAAACTTAAGGGCTTGATGTGACATGCTTATAGACCTGAAAAGATTACTCAACAATTATTTATACTAATTTGACAGATTTTAACACTTAAATTATTTTTGTCAGATTCAAAATAATCTGCAGAGCAGCAGTTGATAATATTTGTCAAATTATGTCTTTAATTAATGATTGAAATTAGAAGGATTGGAAGATATTTGTCTTAATATTCTGCAGAGTTGTATTAATGGTATTTGCTATGGACTTTTTACATCTCTTACATTTATCTTTGTGGAAAAACAATGAGGCATATAAGTGTTGTTAATTTAATCCATGTACCATCATTATAATTTTTATGAGCCCTCTGTCTACCCAAGTTACAAGACAATAATAAAGATAAATAAGCATCTGACAGACCTCTGCAGATACTATTCTAAATGACTGAGTCAGACTGAAATTTGTCATATTGTCTAATGTTTAACAATGAAAGGATTTCAAGGACAGTTACATTCTGCACAGGTTCTTCATCATTTCAATAGCTTAAAGCCACAAGGATAGTTTTTAATTGTTTATGTGATATATCATTTGATTGTCTCCTTCACTCTGCACCAAAAAAACCCACAGTAAATTAATAATAATCTCAGGCACAGCCTCAAAGTAACTGCTACAGGATAAGATTGATTTATATCTAAGGTGATGAAGCCTGGACTCCAGGTAGTTAAATAGGGAATATAAATTTCCTGCAATATCTCAGATCACGATCACAAGTTTGGTATTCCAGATTTGTTGATATAACAGACTTTGATATATGGCACTATGGTATACACTTGTGTGAATTAACTTTGAAAATATAAGAGTAGATAGAATTTGAATGACTTTCCAGGATACATCCTTTAGCTCTGTCACACATTTATATGAAGCTGCAGGTACTGAGTTTCTACACAAAAGTAATAATGAAAAGCAGTGCAGACAGAAATAGCTTGCCTCTAGCAAGACTAATGGCAAGGTCAGGTTGCATCAATTAAATGAGAAAGTCTCAAAAATAAAGTTCATTCCACACATTATGAGCTTTTTCACTCCTTTGAAACAAGTGCCTGGTTTTACCACTATAAGGCTACTTACTGTAAATTCATAGACCGACAACATGAGATGACCATGAAAAAAGGCTCCTAAAATAGTAAACAAGAATATTAGACAATTTAAATTTTTTTAAAAAACAACCTGCAACTGATAAAATACAGAACACATCTTCTTTTAAATATTCAGAAACACAATACAATTGCTGTCATTATATTCTTAACTGCTAAACACTTTTAAGATTTCAGACACCATTCCTTTTACATTTTGTTAAAAATTCTGAATAATGTTTAGAAACAATGTTTAATACTTAAAAATGCATAAAATCAGCAAGCTGATTGACATTTTCTCTTTTGAAGTATGATTACTTTGCAGTCATCTGTAAGAAAGCTCCCTTCTTGCTGTAATTTTGGTACTCAAAGTTGATTGTAGGTATCTTAATATTATACATCACTCATAGGCAAGAACCTTGCATTTGAAGTACTTGCACGTTCAATTTAAGTGCTAATCTTAGTTTCAGCCCTTTCTGTGTCTAAAATTAGAGGTAAATGAACTGTTGTCTCACTAAACTCTAACGTGCAATTTAACAAAAGCCAGTTTCAACTGATCGTGCATGCAGCCTGTTACAGAAGTGTGGTGCAAGGTAAATTTTCTCCAGTAGTTTTTCTCCCTTTAAGCCACTGTCTTATCACTAATGCTTGACTATGGATGAAGAGGCAGGAAGGCAGCAGAGCCCTCAAAAATTTGCAGAGATAGATAAGACCACAATCACAGAGATAGCAATTTGCAGACACATACGTGTGATACCACTGCCCAACACTTGGAATAAATTCTGCTTTGTGGTACTCTTAGGAGAGTTAAACAAAGCACAGGGATGCAAATATGAGGCTGTTTGAGGTTACTCTGAACAGACAAAAGCCTAAAAACATTAAAATTTCTTTCATCCAGCATGTCTTAGTTAAATGTTTGCTTCCTGTTTGTTTGTTTGTTTTTTTAAATATATGCATCATCTCAAAATAGAAATAAAAAAATAATTTAGGAATGAAATTACAAAAATCATCATCATATGTTATGAAGGGTGCCAACATTCTTCCAGAATAGTGAATCTTATGAAAATATTGACACTACTTTGACAGATAATTTCAAAGTCTCAGAAAGAATAAGAGAATTTATATTGAACGTTACTAATAACTATGACCTTAAACATGTCAGCCAAAAGGTAAAGTTTTCAGAAGAACCTGCCAACAGCCGTCCAAAGGGACAAAATTCTCACCCAGCTTTTCCCCCCCCCTCTGAGTACTTCTGAGTAAAACACAATGGCAGAAATCACAGTCTACTGATGGACAAGTTTGAAACAGAGAAATGAAATATATCAGAAGTTGATAAGTAGATAGACAGAAAATAAAGTGTAGACGAAACATATATTCTGACGTGATAAAAAGGAGAGTTGATGCAGAACTACACATGAAATTTATTTACATGTTAATGGAAAGAAAAACATCAAGCAAATGCTGGATAGGTTCCTCTCCAGATGTCTTGTCTGCAATGATGCACTTATGTGTTAAACACACAATATGCACAAATGTTAAAATCTTATTCTATTGCATTTGGTTAGATGCAAGCAATTTGTGAAGTTTTATATTTTTACCTGCTTCAATACAGACAGAATTTCCATCAAAATATTTTGAATAGTTCTCTCTTCTAATTAAATGACTCAGCATAAAAGAAATCTGATTTTCAGAAATGCTGAGATATTAGTTTTAGATTTAGATGCTTAAATAGTATCACATCATTCCTGAGAAACAAATTCAAATTCATTACAAAACACAAACTCATTATTCACATATTTTGTCTCAATGGGGGAACTTTGGAAAATGTATTTCCTTCCTCATAATATGGTTCCTAAGATTGATGGTGAGACTTGGTTCGTCTTAGTTAAAGTGATAAATTCTGCGTAAACAAATGGTAACACTCAGATATTGATTTGAAAAGTCACTGTGCAGAGAGGTTTTATGACATTTTTTTCACTTCACAGCTTGAAAATTTTTATATTTAGTTTGTTGCCTATGGATTTAAAAGAGAATCAAGCATCAGACACAATTTATATGTATTTGTAGCCTGAATGAGAATGAACACACATACATAAACAGATACCAATTATAGGTAAATTAATTAAATAAAGAATCTTTATCTAAGAATCCATGCAACTTACATATCATTTGTAACATTAAATAATATCACAAACTGTCAAAGTGCTAAGTTGCATGTGGGCCTTGTTAAGGGTTACTGCCAGCTTCTCATTGGAAAGCCTGACCTGTAACCCTAGACAGAATCCTAGACAGAACCTACAGAAACCTGATCTTCTTAGGCACATGAAGTGCTGTTAGACTTTCACTTTTCTTCGTATTTCTTCTAGTTTTACTGTTACAGTGAAAAAAATGTATGCAAATGGTGTGATAGCATAGTTGAGCAGTAAAGAGGAAGACACAAATACAGTTCTCCTTTCTGCAAGGGTTGGAATGAGGATTTGAGTGTAGATTTTCTGATGCTGAGGAAGAATACACATATACTGTTTTGTTTTTTGCTTTGTTTTGTTTTTTTACATGTTTTTGTGCTATAGATATGTACACAATACTGGTAATGTCTTGAGCCAGTGAACATCGATTATAGCTTAAAGAGGAGAAGCTGATTGAAAACTGTCAAAACAGATAACAAATAGTCGTATTTGTTCAGGTTTAAATCAATTAGGTCAAAACAGTGATTTGTATTTAGACTTTTCACCTGCACTGAGAGTAGGAAATTGACTATTGCAAGAATCCCACTCTTCTTCTCACTCTTTATTATTTGCCTTCATTTAAAACCTTGAATAAAGAAATAATTGAATGATTGGCCTGCATAATTGAAATCTTATAATGCTTTGTGGGACAGTAAAATAATCTTCTATGCATTTCCACTTTTTCCCTGTGATAAAAATAAGTGGAACTGAAGGACTTGTCTGCTTTTCAAAATAGAATGTAAATGATATTAACAGTTTTTCATCCCAAGAGCTAAGCTTTTCAAATACAGTGGAAATACTGTCTATGTAAAAATAGCCATAACTATTCCGTCTCTCAATCATAAATATTTAATTTTTTTTTTATATAAAGAAGATTTAGAGAGAAAAAAAATTTCCTCCTGTATGAAATATTATTACATTCCAGGTCAAGTTATAAAAGAAAATAAAAATCTTTGTACTATTGAATTGAAATATTGCTCTGTAACATAATTGTGATAAGTTTATAATTTAAATAAAAATACCTAAAAGTCTGACACGTAAAATGAGATCTAGGATACCTTGAATGTTTGTAACAGAAGAGATAAGAGTGATGAATTACTGGCAAGCAAAGACTATCAAAATACAATTTTCTTCAAGCTCTCTATATTTTTATTCTATACATTGCATTATTGAGTCTTCTCAACATGGTGACTATGTTCATTCTCTTTAGGAAATACTAAATGAAGTCAGAATAGAACAAATTCTAGGCTTTTAATAAATTTCTTTATTGTCCTTGGTGCCTAGCAGTCAGGTATTAATTCTTTGATAATACACAACTCAGAAAAGAATCTGGACTGGAGTATCTAATTTAAATAGAAATTAGAGTTTTTAAAGGTGTCACCGGTTAGTGTCAGGGAGGCCCCTTAGACTTATAATAGATGCTCTCTGTTAATCCCCCTCCCTCCACAAAGGGGAAGAGAAAGGGAATAAGGGAGAGAGACTCAGCGATTAGAAAAGGAAACTAGAACAGCTTTAATGAAAATGGAAATAATAATAATAAAAATGAAATATATACAAATATGTACAAAACCAGTATTGAACCCAACACACGCCCCATTACATCACCATCGCCACTGTTGCTGTGGAGCAGGCACCAGAAGAGCCCCAGACTGGGACCTGCAGCAGATGGGAGTTGTGTTCAGGAGCTGGATTTTGGTACTGGATTCAGGAACACATTGATTGTGATCAAAGGCAGAGCAGAAAGAGTCCTCCTTGGGTGCTCCGAGGAAGAAACTGAAAGAGGACCTGACCCAAGCCAAACCAAGATGACAAAGCAGTCCAAGAGGGCAAAGAGAGGGGAGAAGAGCCACAGACCCTCTTGATCCCTCAGATTAATACTGAATATGACATATATGGGATGGAATCCCTTGTTGGTCGGTTTAGGGTCACCTGTCCTGTTCGCTCCTCCCTGCAGGTGTGGCCTTTCACTTTCTGCACTCCCCAATGTGGTACACAAAATGCAGCAGTAGCCTTGGTCTGTACACCAACTCTTGGTAGTAACTCTAAACATCGGGTGTTATCACTGCTAGAAGCAGACACTGGCTGTGAAAGCATGTTTCTAACTTCAGAAAGTGCAGTTAGTTAGAAGAACTGAGTTGAAAAGTAAAATCATTGAACAGAATTAGGTCTGTTCTCACTCAAACCAGGACTAAAGGGACTCAGAAAACACAAAACTCTTAGGGAAAAAAACAAAACAGAAAAAATACCAACACAAAACACCATAAAGCAAAATCCTTGGAAATGCTTTTGGATTGTTGATCATTCTTAAAATGAAGTTAAATTATAAAGGCTTATTTGTATTGCTGGGATGAAGTAGTGTTTATTTTCTTCCTGCCTGTCTTCTTAATCACACTGTCTAGGGAGAATATTTGTATGGTATTTCACTCATTTATGAAAAATAAAATAAAATAAAATAAAATAAAAACAACAAAAAAACCACAGAACAAACCAACCAATCAACTGCTTTTCAAGTAAGTATTAAGTTAAGTAATTACCAAAACTTATTCAAAGGACACTGTTCAAGACCTTATATTTCTGTATAGTTTTGTTCATCATCCATTCAATATTAGCAGATAAAATTTTGGTGGAACTACTTAAACATTATTTTTATTGCAGTTATTTGATTTTCATTTTCTTGTTCTTATGTTTCTACTCAGCTCATGATTTCATCTCTAGATTTTATGGGATCTCTGTAAATATTTCTAATCCAGATAGGGTTACTCTACAATATAACTAAGTATATGAATAGAGATTTATTGTCCTTGAAGATACCTACATTAATTTTTAGAGTTTTGTCTTTTAGAATGTCAAAATAATCATGTAAATAAAAAGACTTTTATACATACTAAGGGAATAGATTCTACCTCTGCACCCTATTTATACTTGTGGATGTATGTAATATTTATAGATGTATTTGTTAGGTTCCATTATTTATAAGGATTAAATGTAAGAATCCGAAGTATTTGTAAGGATCTTACTTTATCATCTCTCATTGGGGAAATTAAAAATGAAGATGTGTCTCTTATCTTAAAGATAGAAAAACTTATCTTTTAGGATAAATCCTTACTGTGAATTACTTCACTGAAACACTCTGGCAGGTGCAACTGCCTTGACAAAAACCTAATAAAAGCCAGGGCTTGCCAGAGACCTGATAAAGATGAGTTCAGTCCCTCACAGACATTAAACTGTTCCTCAAGGCAATTACTGGTGCTCAGGGTCCAGGCCCTTAGCCTGCCTTTGTCCTGGGCTTGCCCACAACTAATAAGAATGACCACAGTGTACCCTTGACTAGAATACAAATGGAACCCCACCAGAGAGCCAATTTGCAGGTGTTTCCCTCCGAGCAAGCAGGCCTTGCAGTCAGATCCTCCCCCTGGATATATGGAACTTGTAGATTAAGTCCTCACCCCACACCTCCAATCCCTTTTGGTGAGTGAATATTTCTTCTGGATATATCCTTGAGTCACAGCTCTTGTCCCTTTTGGGTGAGAAATCCCCTTTGGGAACCATTCTGTGGGAGGTTTTCCCTTTAAAATTGAGAGTGCAAACATTTTGGTTCATCTTTCTAGAAAAAGTAGTCCTTAAAGCGTAGGAATTAGTTACATGATAATATATTCCTGAGTGACATCCTAACTTGCAACTTAATTTTTTCAGGAGTGCCAAGTAATTTTGGTTACAATAAATATGTGTTTTGGATGGCTGCTGCTGTCTGTTTTCTGTGTGCCTCTATGACAGATACTGAAACAATCAACGGACAAAGATACATACATCTATATTTGAATTATGGAGAAAAGAATTGGCCCATGGTGCGTGAGAAAAGAGTACTCGTGTGTGTGTAAATACATATATATATCTATTTAATTTTTAGTAAGCTTCTCCTAAACCCCCTCCTTGAAAATATATTGTCATCTTCAGCATCTCTGAAACGTTTATCACTTTTACCAAGTCATATGAGTGTAATAGGGATCAGAACTGAAAATATCATCTTGCCTGGCCTGTAATGACCATCTTAGGATTAGAATGGGACACCTTGTTTTTTACTCCAAGTTCTTTCTATTTGTATTTGGTTTATATGGTAGCAGGGGGGCTTCAGGGGTAACTTCTGTGCGAATACACAAGAAGCTGTCCCTATGTAAGACAGAGTAAGACAGAACCAGTTTGAGTTGCCTCTAAAATGAACCTGCTGCTGGCCAAAGCTGAGACAGTCAGTGACACTGGGGGCACTTTTGTAATAACATATTAAAGAAAGGGTTTAATACCATTGTGCTACAGCAGCTGGAAAAGCGTGAGAATATGTGAGAAACAACTATGGTCAGTGAAGAAAAAGAGGAATGTGCTCTACACACAGGAGCAGAGAGTCCCCTGCAGACCAAGGAGAAGACTGTGCTTAAGCTGTTTGTCCCCCTGCATCCCATGGAGGTCTATGGTGAAGCAGATATCCACCCTGCAGCCCATGGTGGATTCCACACTGGAGCACATGAATGAGTCCTGATAGAAGCTGTAGCCCATTGAAAACTCATGCTGGAGCAGGCTCCTGGCAAGAGCTGTGGCCTATGGATAGAGAAGCTCACTCTGGAGTATGATTTCTGGCAGGACCTGTGACCCTATGGGGACCCATGCTGGAACAGTCTGTTCCTGAAGGACAGAGGCCTGTGGATGGGAGACATTCTGGAGCACTTCTTGAAGAACTAGAGCCCCTGGAAAGGACCCACATTAGAGAAGCTCATGAAGGACTATCACATTTGAGGAATTCCATGCTGGAGCAAGAGTAGACTATGATGAAGAAGAAATTGCAGAAGCAAAGCATTATGAACTGATCACAACCGCCATTCCCCATCCTCCCACAGGGGGAAGGAGGTGGAAGTCAGTCAGGAGTGAAGTTGAGCCTTGGAAAGAGGGAGAGGTTGGGAGGTTGATTTTGTTTCTCACTATCTTACTCTATTTTTAATTTGCAATATATTAAATTAATCTTCCTCAAATTGAGTCTGTTTTGCCTGTGACAGTACTTGGTAAAGGATCTTTCTGTCTTTATCTCAGTGCAAGAGTTTCTTCATAGTATTTTGTCCCCCTGGCCTACTGAGGAAGGAGAATGAGAGAGTGACTTGGTGGGCACCTGGCAGCCAACAAAGGTTAAATCACCACACAATGTTACAGTGGAAAACAGAAAATATCAACAATTTCCTTTAGCTTAATACAAAAGTCCTCCCAGATCTCATATCTATGTTTATTAATACTCTGAAAAATAAATACTGAAAACTTTGCATCTGTATACAGTTTCTACTATTCTCATTGATTCCAAAATATTTTATAATTCTTTAGGAAAACAACATGTAAATTTTAATTCAAACATCCCTATTACACATTCAACAGTCTTATCTCACTCAAGTCTTTGGGATTTAAGTCACAACTTAATGACTTTTCCAAGAACGCTGTTTTCCCTTCTGAAGTTTTTCCTGAGACTCATTTTGCGCTGTTGAGTAAGTCCTCCCTAGCCTCAGTGATTTATTGGCTTTGAGTTGCCCCAGCCAACTTATCGCTTGTGCCTTGCTGACCCTGAAGTAATCCAAGATAGCAGATACATGGCCAATAATAGATGCCATCAGTTAATGTCTTGTTGTGTTGTGCAGTAAACATTCTCCTTACACTTCAGTCTTTTGAATGGATCCCTCAACATGTATTCCACATGTTTTTAATATATTCCACATGTATTTTATCTACTATTTGCTCTTTACTCCGTATGTATGCACCTGTTCATCTACTGACTATATGGATTTTTTTTAATGTTAGCAAAAAGATATAAAAAAACTTGTATCAATTCTCAATATTATTTTCTCTTATTTGCTAGATAACTTACTAGGGGAGAACAGAAATCCCCTTTTTAAAAAATCACCAACCTAAAAGCCAAATTTAGTGTTTTAGAGAACTTTGTAAAAAAATTTGCATTTTTACACATTTTTATAATACCTTAATGCATACCTATTCTGGTCTAAATGTGACCTGAAATAGGTTTTCTATACTAAAAGTATAATTGTAAACTGGTCTCTGATGTTGCTGGGAGCTCGACAGACTGGAGAAATGGGCTGACAGGAACCTCATGTAGTTCAGCAAAAGGACATGCAAATTCCTTCATCTCACATATGAGGAAAAGCTCAGATAGCTGGGACTTTTTAGCCTGGAGAAGAGAAAAGTCAGCGGGATCTCATCAATACCTGAAAGGAGAGTGTAAAGAAGATGGAGAGAGGATATTTTGAGTGGTGTCCAGTGACAGGACAGAAACTAATGGTCACAATCTGAAACACAGGAGGCTCCATCTGAAAATAAGGAAACACTTTTATCACTGTGAGAGTGACCAAAGGGTCTGTGGAGCCTCCATCTTTGGAGATACTCTAAAACTGTCTGGAGATCATCTGAAGCAACCAGCTTTTGGTAACCTTGCTTGAGCAAGGGGGTTGGACCAGATGACCTCCAGATCCCTTCTAACCTCAGTGATTCTGTGATTCTATGATTATATTCTGGGCTGCGAAACAAGTGCCTTCTTTCCCTATGGAACATATAGAAACATTTTGCCCACGGGACTTTGTATTATTATTTGTACTACATTGAGTTTATTTTCTTTTGTGTGTAGTAAAAATGACAAGAATCATATCTCTTGCAAGGAATTTATAACAAAAAAGGACAAGATGAAGAATTCTAAAGCTGTAAGATGTTGGAAGAAGATTGTAAGCAAGAAATGAATAAGCAAAATGTGGATGTTAAAGACACAAAAATAAGTGTAAAATATGCATTTTAATAACTTTATATTTGCTTTGAATTAGAAAATATATATACACATGAATTACATATACACATAAGTTACAGGTTTGGTTGTTTATTTAAATATCAGTGCAAACACCTGAATTCAGATTCTTAAATCTAGATGTTGAAAGCTTGAAGTTAGACTTTAAATACACTTCTTGTGCACATGTATTTAAGTGCTGTCTTCAAGCACATGCTCTTGAAACATCCATAAACACTGTAAGTTGTTTTAGTGAGTGAGCAGAAAGGAAATCAATTATATTTGTAGACTTTTTTTTCTTTTTTACACTCTGAATACTGATTTTAGTCTCTGAATATGACATACATATCCATTTCAGAAAAATTGAATTGCTTTTAATTGTCATAAATTTTGAGCATATAATTGAGTCTTAAACCTCCATTGATTATAAACGTAATTTAAATCCCTCGAGCTCAATTCAGTTACTAACACCAAAGTCTCCAGTACCATTTGGAGTGATTTAAAGTTTCTGAAATATTGCCTTGGGGTTGATAAATGTGACTCATTACTGGTACCTAGTGCCATTTGAAGTTGCTAAAGTTCCCACCTGGGCTTCAGTTCCCACCACAAAAAACGTGGTTCTCTAATAGATTCAGTGTCACATCTGAACTTCCGATGTGTCAGATGACATTATGCAGCTGTATATAGACATTTACATGCTACCCCAGGTAAATTACTGTTGGTTGCTACCCCAGGTAAATTACTGTTGGTTTGGTCATTATGACCTATACATATTAAACATATGTCTAAACAGTGTATATGTAACTATATATAATGCATGGAGATTTTGTACTTTATGAAGTATTACATATATCTTATTGCCATTTCATAAGACAAAACGAATTCTGGAATGTATGCTTTGAGAACTACATTACTATAATAAGAGATAGCTGGATGAATTTTTTGCTTGTGGGAACTCTAATTAAAATGAATGAAAGCAGACATTTGCAATTACCATTGAAGAATAAGGGGATCAGTTAAAGATGTAACAACCTGGTGCTTGCTTTTCCTCAGCTGAGTCTTCCTATTGATAATAATTGGATGCTGGTTCCTTGAAGAGCAAAGGTATAAATAACCAAATGTGTTGCAAGATGACAGAACAGAAGTTATTTTAATGTGAATGGAAACTAAGAGATTCTTTTTAAACAACCTGAAAAAAGGAGCACAAAGAAACTCTAAACTTGTTAATTGTAATGGGTCTGGCTGAGCTGCTTTTCCCCATCCAGCCCTTATGCTGCAGTACTGGGAGCTGGAGGGTGTTGA
>WTSP01018688.1:0-35073 GCA_025331215.1 Actenoides lindsayi
AGAGGGGTTCCAGCCCTCCCAGCATTGCTGGGGCTCCTCTGGCCCCGCTCCAACAGGTCCCTGTCTCTGCTGTGCTGGGGACTCCCGAGTTGGCCCCAGCACTGTGTGTGTGTCAGGGGTGCAGCTTCATTCTGAACAATTTCAGAACCAAGAGGAAACCACAAATAGGCATGGTTTTATACATATATGCACATATCTGTTTTCAAATAAATACATATATATGTAGTCATATATATATGCCTATGCATATATGTATGTATCCACACACACATACGTACACACAGAGACACAAAGGTATATATAAGGGCCAAGTAAATGTTCCCTTCAGGCAGCATATGACTTGCTGATTTAGGTAAAGATCAGCTCTTTGGACGCTCTCTTCCCCACTTTATTGCTATTCTTCTTAAAACCATTAAACAGATTAAGTAATGTCAACAAGATCTCTTATCTGTGGAAAGGAAATCAGCATACTTCAGCACAGGGGAACTGTCAGGCAAAGCTTGACATCTGTAAAGCTGAGGCTGAAAAAGGCACCTTAATCTCGTTGTTATGGCATTTTCGGGAGCTCACTGCAGAAAAGCAAGTCCAGAAATGAGAGATTTCAGTATCAAGAGTTTAACCCAGCTGAGGGAGCAGCGAGAACCTGGACCGCTTGTCACCAGAGAGATGTTTAGCACGACAGCGTTACCTTCTCTAGCAAACACAATTCTTTCTTAACCCGCCAGCCACCAGCAGCTGCTCACAGAAAGAGCTACAGCATCTCCAGGCACCGCAGAGAACCGTTCCCGTTGTCATCGCCCACAGTCTACCACCATCTAACGCCGCTGCTCCGCAGGCGCGCAGGGAAGCAGCTCCCGAGGGCGGCCGGTCCCTCACCCGGGCTCCAGAGCGACTTCCAGGCAAACACTCGCAAGGGCCCCGCCTCCGCGCCCCGGAGCGGCGCGGAAGGGACCGCAGCCCTTCCGCCAGGCTGCGGCAGGACACGCCCAGGTGGCCCTGACGGGGCAGCGGCGCCGAGGGCAGCCGTAGGGAGCCCGTCTCGCCGCCCGCGGAACTGCCGCTCTGGGGCGCGGCACTGCCACGGACCCGCCTGCGAACGGGCCCGGCCGCCGCCGCCCCCACCCTAGCGCGGCCCCGCGAGGGCCCCCGGCCACCAGGCAGACGCCACGGCCCCGGCCGCCTTCCCCGCCGCAAAGGCGCGAGGCTCCCGCTGCGGTATGTCCCGGGCCGGCTGCCCCTGCCCTGCGCTGCACCGCGGGCCAAGGCCGGGGCGACGGGGCGCAGCTGCCTCAACCGACTTCTCATCGCTCCGCCCTTCCCCGCGCTGAGGCGAGGCCGCGTTTGTCCCAGCCCGCCTCACTCTCAGGCTTGGTGGCCTGGCCCCAGGTACCACCCACAACCGCGCTGTGGGACAGGCCGTCGTGTGACCGTGTGCCGCGGGCCGCTTGGCGGGGCGGCGGCAACAGTGCTGAGGGCAACACTGGGGGGCAGGAAGGGCAGGAAAGGAGCTTGGGACGATCGCCTCGGCGCAGAGGACTCCAGAAAGGATGTTGCCGAACGTGCCGAGTTGATACTCACAACTGCCCACAGGTTCAACGCCAGGTATGTGGGCGAGCGATGGCCGTGTGTGCCGAGGCTGGGGGGCCGCAGTCGCTGGCGGAACGGAAGATCCCGGCTGCCCGTCCCTGCACCTCCCGGGCCTTGGCCTCGGACCAAGCGGCCGGGGCTGGGGCTTCCCCCCTGCTGGTCCGACCAGTGAACGATGAGCGTGGGCGCAAGTGAAGCAAGTGCAAAAGCCACGCTGAGCAACTCCCGCGGAATACACGGCTTACCATGGCACCTACACTTTCTGAGGAAAACGAGGCCGCTTCCTCGCTGTCACACTTTGCCCAGGAAACATTCCCTTTTATGTAAACGACCTACCTTCCATGTTCGAATCCGCATGATCTTGCCTTCTCCTCCACAGTACATTACCCGATTGCACGCTGCTGGATTCAGTGGCTCATGACTGCCCAGCAACTATTCAGAATCCTAGGTGGTGGCCAGTATTCAGCTTAGTGCACAGGTGCTGCGTTGGTTTAGCAAGCCGTAAGATAATGTTACTAAGCAAAGCACCTGGCCTTAAAAAAGAGCTTTGTATCAATTGTTAGAGACTTCCTTACTCAATGAGGGTGGACAGTTTATCGTGAATACCGCAACACTTAAAGACCAATACACTTAAAAGACTGTTCCATGTATTTTACAGATGGGAAACTTGAAATTACTTGCTAAATAAGACATTGTGAATTAGTAACGTGCCCAGAAATTTAGCTACTTTCAGTTCTAGTAATGATGGTTAGTTTGGTCACTACAAGCAACAGAAATTTGTGTAACAAAAGATAACACATACATTTTTTTCTGAGTGTACATAATAGCTATAAAAGTTCTTGGTTAGGTTTCAAGTTCTAAGCTAATGGTAGTTTGAAAAGTTACATAATCGAATGGCATAATTGGGCAGTTCCTGATTTCAGTCTTTAGCCCTCAGTCTGCAGGCACACGTTAGTAAACCCGAGACAACTCAGAATGATGCAAGTTTAATAAAGTCCCGATGGGCACACGTTCAGTGCATGTAAAATCACTGTCCTCAGATGTCTGTGCCCATTCACAGTAAACAGAGCATCTCTAACCTTCCAATTGCCATTAGGAAACTGCAGAAATCATATATATAGAGAGAGAAAAAAAGGCTTTAGACCTCTTTTTAAAGATATATTTTGTCTGTGAAAACTACGACTTCTGATTTTCAGCTGCTTTCATATTAATTTTTTTCAAAGAGTTGCCGAGAGACAAAAACCCTACACTCACAACCAGAACACTCTACTGAGCACCATTAATGGTACTTTAAAATAAAGAGTTTGAAAGCTTGTCATTAAATTCTCTAACACCAGCATACTTCGTTCAGAAGGGAAGAGAGCAGACTGGAAATCTTTTCCCCTAAGAAGACAGACAGAAACCATCAATGGGAGGGAAAGCTGGCAAATAAAGTTAAGCACATTTTTCTAGTGGTTAAATCCCTGCTCTGTTCTGTGGAGATAGATGATGGTGTGTGGGGGATTGAAACTTGGCATTCAAACATAATAATTTCTGTCAATTTAATTTTACTGAAATAGTAACGAAGACGCTGCACATGACGTGAGCAAAGCAACACACCAGTAATGACAAGTTAAGCGTGGTGATGCTCATCTCATTGGCGCAGCTACAGTAGCAGTTACTGCCTTAACCTGCCCAGCTCTTCAGCTGAATCGGGATGCAAGCTGAAAAAATGCAGCTATGCATGTTGTGTAGCTAGTAACATTGTTCTGACTTTTCAGAAAACTAACAGTACCTCTGGCACGGCAGGTGCAGCATTAACCAGAACAGGATCGGAGAAAAAAAAAACCCAACTGTTTTACACCAAAGAAATAGCTTTCCCAATAACCTAAGCAGGCTTATAACACTCTTACAAGTCTACTGATACATGTTTAAACCACTGATTAATCTTCTCTGAAACATGTCAGCAAACCTTTTTATTGAAGCCTTCTGAAAAGTGATGGAAAGGCCTGAAGCAGTGAGTGGTGGAGCTACTGTTAGAATGCAAGACTGCCTGACACTCAAATGTGGGGTTTTTTTAATTCTAGGTAACATGAATTATTCTAACAGGATGTTAGAAAAGAAAAATATTATTGAACAAGATGTTCTGCAGAGAGCAAGAGAAACAAGAAGTGTATTAAAAACCAGGCAGTTACTGTTCTTTCTCAGCAGAGACAGGAAGTATAATGGCAAGGGAAGGTACAAAGTAAGGCGCTCGGGCTCAGTCACGGCAGGCCTAGTTTAAAAGGAAAATCCAACACACCTCTCCCCACCCCTCCCAGGAAAAAAACCCCAAAACATTACTTGGCAAGGGAGCTAAAGGTATTGAGGTTCCTCTATTTTCTTCAGTCAGAGGAAAGATTTCTGTGGTTAACACCCTTCTACAGACCCCCAAAAAAACCCCAAACCAACAAAACTCCAAAACCTTGCATGGCCAGGAGCTTCCGGAAGCGTTCCATGTGGCACGTATTACATTACCATGTGCGTTCACACTGCAACAGCAGCAAAGAGGGCTGGCAAAAGCCGGTCAGATCCCGGGGCAGCCCAACACTTGCACCTGGAGGCCTCAGCTCACGTAATTTGTGCTCGTTCAGACAGGCGGCAGAACTGCTTGGCAGTTGCTTCTTTCTGAATTGCTATTAAAATGCCAGGAGAATTAGATGCATCATAGTAGGAACTGGATGTTAAATGCAAGACTCCCGAGATGTTATTTAAAAAATTCCTGTATATACAGGATCTGAAGTATTAAAATCGCCAAGAAAATCTGGTTTGCAAAACAGTCTTTTATTGTATCCGTGCCACACATACTAGTGAAAAATAACACTCCTAAAAAAGGAAAAGAAAAAGAATGCTACCTTTCCACAACATTTTTTTAAATAAAACTTCAAGTACTCTTACATTAGTACAAAAAAAATTCTGATCTATCTGCCCCAACAGGCCACCACAACACACAGTAGATAAAACACAGTGGTTACAAATGTTTTTGTTGGTTTTTTTTTTTTTTGTTATTTCTGTGGCAAGGCAAATGGAGGGAAATGTTTCTATGAAAAAATACTGTGTGCGTAGGAAATTGTCACAATTGTATTCCACATGGATACAAATGATTATACTTGAATTTGAGGCCGTGGTGGCTCGAAATCATATAACAAAATAGAAAAATGGAAAACTAGTATCCCCTACACCCTGTTTTAAAGGCAGGCACTACCAAGATTAAGGAGACTCCACAGTGTTGGTAGAGGATAATTACTGTACAACCCATATAGCTATAATTACCTTAAGACTAAAATAAAATGCTACTGTCCTCCTAAGGCATAAACAATAATGTCTGCAAACAATATGTACACATCATACATATTTAAAACAAGACTTAATATAAACAATAATGAACAGTATATACATGTTTCAATCTTTCTTCAGTCTTGAAATACAATTTAACTACACAAGTGATGCAGCAACATATATATAAATGTACTTGTAACTCTACAGTAAAGTTTAATTTTTAGTGCTTTTACAGCACATCAGTGTAAACAGTTTTACTTGGCTTTGTTTTATATTTTAAAACATTCCTTGTTGTATTTTCAAGATTTAAAGCAATTTTCTAATTCTTCCTTTTCACAGAAAACGAAGATTCTGAATGCTGTATAATCATAAATAATTCATAAAATTAAATACATTCACTAAAAAATAAACTACAAAGTAAAAAAATGAAAAATAGATATTTATTGAAAGGGAAAAGAGAACCATTTCCCCGAGTAGAGCTCTGGTGGTTGAATATTCAGTGCGTTTTGATATATTTTAAATTGCTATTGCACTATAACACCCCTTTCTTTGAAATTCTTTGGGTGTGCTTCCCTGTTCTACCTAAATTAGTTTGTTAAAACATACAAACCAATAACCAAGGGGCCATGGTTGCTGTAGGAGTGAAGCCTTTAGAACTAGTATCACAACTCTGTGATATTTCAAAGGAAAAAACCAGTCATTAGTTACGCATGTGCCTTGCACGTTCATGTAAATACAGTTCACATTGCTGGTCTCATCAGTCCTCATTTAATGACAAAAAAAAAAAGAAAGAGAAAGAGAGTTCTGGTAACTTCAGCTCACTTTGAAAATCTCTGTCCATTTTTTTTCAAAATACTTCCTCATGTTGTGGCCAGCCCTGCCTATGTCAGAATCATCTTCATTAAAGGTTTCACAGTTGTCAAAAACAAGCCTGACATCTAGCGAAAATGCTTCAAGATTGGGGTACCTGAAAGAAGAAAAAGGTGAATGACTTTTGGAACACAGAGAATCAAAGGGGAAAAACACTTCAGCTACGTGAGAAACAACTACGTTAACATCAGTGAATTTACAACCAGCCACAGAATATTCAATTAATGCTCTACACGTTAATTATACCTTTAATTTTTTAATTATAATGTAAACATTAACAAGAAAATGAACATCACTGGAGGGAATTACTTCCTTATCATTGTATTTGTTATTTTCCTCAAAAACTCTCTAAGGTAGAATTTCAAGCCTGTACTGGAAAACAAGATTCTTTTAAATTAATTTCTGCCTTCCCATCAATAGCCTTCTAGTTAAATTGCTACAGCTGTTTTCCATTTTTCATTAATTCATCTATTCCTGGGCTCAAGTCCTTTTAAAGTACAGCTTCATTTCCCTAAACAAGCAACAATCAGGTACAAAAAAAGGCTGCCCAGATCAATCCTGTGAGGTTTTCTTTGTTACTGTTTTTATTATCCTGAACATACGTGGCCCGAATTGTGTTCCAATATTCACAGGAATTATTAAAAAAGACATAAAAGTTACAAGTCTACTGATACCAATGAGCACATGTGGAGCATTTAAATCTCACATTCAAGGGAGAAAAAGCCTGGGGAGTTTTTAAAAAACCCCTTGCGTTATCCAAGGAAATGCTTTGTGTGGAGCCGACGGACGCTGCAGAGGGTCGGTCTTTATGGGTGACAGAAGTTTTAAAGCCTACACAGCTGCTTCTTGCTTACAGCTAACAACACTAAGATCTCTCAGTGAGGAAATATGGGGGGGGGGGAAAACAGGTTTTCCTGTTGTGCATTCGACCTGGCAGCTTTCTTGTTTTTCAGCTAGTTCCACAGGTGCTGCCACCTGACATACTATGTCACTTACATATGGCAAAGACAAAAGCATACAGTCAAGAATTTTTATCTTCACTGTAAAAGTAAACCACAGAAGTGCCAGGGCAGGCAGATCGAAATAGTTTAACTAATTTTAGAAGACATACTGTATTTTAATATTTCAGTATTTTTAAAATGTAAAGTAAAATTTACTTAGTTTTACTTACTGTCCACTACTTAGCTTGTCTCTAATGGTGGAAAAGTCCATAGGTTTTTTAATAACTTTCTTATAACCAGGAACAAGTTTCAAGTTTACAGGAAGTAAGAAAGGCCAGGCATCTTCATGAGTTTCCAATTCTGAGAGAATCATGCTGAATAAAATAAGGTTTTAAATCAACATTTTTAAGCTGTTCATATATTCAGAGAGGTTTTTCACTGTGCCATAAATTCATCATGTACTGTCAACCTATTCATTTACAAAAGGAAAACACTTTAATCTGTGCCCTGTGCAAGGCTGAGAACCGCGTTGCTAAAGCCAGACATCTTAACTGAGTATGTAAAACAGCATTAAGTTCTCTCCAGGCAGCCTAGGTAGATGAAACTCTAGTGATCAACATTCTGAAAGAAAAACGCAGTTTGGGGCACACCGGGGAACGCTGGCAGTGCCACTGCTGTCGGGGTTTGGGGCACACCGGGGAACGCTGGCAGTGCCACTGCTGTTGGGGTTTGGGGCACACCGGGGAACGCTGGCAGTGCCACTGCTGTCGGGGTTTGGGCCACACCAGGGAATGCTGGCAGTGCCACTGCTCTTGGGTTTGGGGCACACTGGGGAATGCTGGTTTGGGCCACACCGGGGAACGCTGGCAGTGCCACTGCTGTCGGGGTTCGTGCACCTGCACTTGGAAGGGCATGGAGGAGGAGAGTTCACAGCCCACCTTCTGACATCAGGTACTTTCCTCTGGGGCTTCATTACCAAATACCGCAGTTACTACCAGCATGCACACATTAAACCCTTTATACAGACACTCCAATTATCACACCCTCTATGGGATACATGACAAAGAATAAGGTTCTTGTTCCCCTGAAGAGAGGTGAAAAGAATCGGGCACTACTTGTTTCAACACTTACCCAAGTTTAGAATTGTCACTTTACCTGCATATAGCCAAATCCTTGCAGTCATCTCTTTTAGGCTTCTTAACAGCAGTGACATTTTCTTGCTTCAGTTGGCTTATAGAAACATTTTCATCCATTTTTCTTTTTTTAGGGTCTGTTTTTCCTCTTTTTAAGGAGGTGCTTGTAGTTGCGGAGTCTTCATCCTCTGTATCTCCTGCTAATTTCCTGCTTCTCTTTTGTTCATTACTTTTTTTCCCTTTGATTTGAAGTTTTTTTATCTTTAGAGTTTGACCACTTGCCTACAATAGAGAGAACTGAACTAAGCAATTACCAAGACATTACGGAAACCTCTGTTATTATTGGTAGACAGCAATGAAGATCAGACAAGCAGAAGCACCAAAACAATTGTAATATTTAATATCAGAGATTATTAATTTTCTTCTCTTCTCTAAAGGCAAATAAGGCTGTAGGAATTCCTGTTAATAGTCATTTAGGTTCTCAACTTGTCTTAAATTTCTGTCACCTTTAAATCTCCAGCTTTCATGGCAGAAAAAAAATAAATTTAAAAATTCTGTTATACTGGGAACATCAAAATTAGTAGCAAGTTACAGCATGATAGGATAATTTCTATCTTTGTAACATGGTAAGTTGGAATATCATGATGATAATGACAGTCTAAGTTAAACCCTTATTCAACAGTAACCTGTTTTTACTACTACTTTTGCACATAACGGTTTAAAAAACAGTACATCTTCCTCTGTCTCAAAGATGCACAGAAAAAATTATCACACTGACAATACCCAGAGAAAATACAAAATTGAGTAACTATAAAAACAGAGTACTGCAAAGCTACTTTTCCAGTTACAGTGTTCAGAGTAATGACAGAAAACATACCTACCAATTTCAGCTAAAAATGCATTAAATTTTAGGACTAACTAGGGATGGGAAAATCGTAGGCTTTTGAAAAATATTAACTGCTAATTTAGTCATTTGAATAAAACTATTGTAAAGTTCTATTCAGACTGTATTTCTTGGGAGGGCAAAAAAACCCCCAAACCTCACAGGAAACATACATAACCTCACAAATGTACTGTGTATCAAAAAAGGTAAAACTTAAGTATGCTGTACAAAAATGACAAAAATACTGAGCCTTTTCTCCAATTTTTCTTTTAAACAGCATGTAAGACATTGGTATGTCAACAATGAAGCTTGAAAGACAAACACGGAAAAAAATTCTAAAAAGAGAAAAATAAACTATGATATTGAATCAGCAAGAACATTCTGTACCCCCTTATATTAAAAAAACAAAACAAAACAATAAAAGCAAACAGCAAGCAAAGAGTTTAAAACAAATAAACCCGTAGCCTTTACTGCCACTTAAAATTCTTCTGCAATGATGTAGGCTTTGCAAGACTGGTTGGAAAGCTGCCCAGTGGAAAAAGACCTTGGGGGTGCTGATCAATAGCTGGCTGAAGATGAGCCAGAGAGTGCCCAGGTGGCCAAGAAGGCCACCAGCATCCTGGATGTGTCAGCACTGGTGTGGCCAGCAGGACCAGGACAGGGATCGTCCCCCTGCACTGGGCAGTGGGGAGGCCACCCCTCAGATCCTGGGGTCAGGTTTGGGCCCCTCACTCCCAAAAGGACATTGAGGGGGGCTGGAGCATGGCCAGAGACAGGCAACGGAGCGGGGAAAGTGGCTGGAGCAGGAGTCTGGTGAGGAGTTGCTGAGGGACCTGGGATTGTTCAGCCTGGAGAGGAGGCGGCTCAGGGGACACCCAGGGGAGACCTTCTGGCTCTGACAGCTCTCTGACGGGAGGTTGGAGCCAGGAGGGGTTGGTCTCTGCTCCCAAGGAACAAGTGACAGGACAAGAAGAACTGGCCTCAAGCTGCCCCAGGGGAGGTTCAGGTTGGAGATGAGAAATAATTTGTTCCCCTCGAGGGTTGTCCAGGGCTGTGCCAGGCTGCCCATGGCAGTGGTGGAGCCCCCATGATCCCTGGAGGGGTTTCAGAGCCCCCCATGGAGATGTGGTGCTGAGAGACACGGTTTAGTGGTGGACTTGGCAGTGCTGGGTTAATGGCTGGACTCAATCTTCATGGCCTTTTCCAACTTTACCGATTCTATGATTTAATGCCAGCACAACATGAAACACACTGACCATTATTTTCATTGAAAGAAGCACTGGTAGACCTGTAACTCTACCATCTATAAAAAGGTCACTGTAAGTCACTTCTCCTTTATGGCTGGTATTACCTTTGCTATGCAGGCAGGACAGAACCAGTCACCATCTGGTATGGTAGTAATCTTGGGTCTGTGGCAGTAGGTATGACAGCCTTTATCGCAACCATCACAAAGGAGCAGCAGTTCCTCATTATCTCCCTTTCGACAAATCTGGCAGTACTGCAATACGAAAAATGGCTTTAATTCAATTTTTAAAACTTGAAACACGGGAACGGTACCAAAATTATCCTTCCCCTCCAAACACACAAATTCCCTCTCAAAATTATTTTCATTTTAGCACAATCAGATTCTACTAATGATCACATTTGTAAAAGAATATACGCAGCATGTGAGGAATGAATCTAAAGGCTACATTTGGGAACACATTTGAAAAGCAATTCATTGTAAGACATGTGCCCTACATCACCCAAAAGTGTCATACTTTTTATATTTCATTCATGTCCATGAGAAGTCAAGGTATCATGCCCATCGAAATCACTCGGCCCACACATAGTATCTCAGGAATCTTCTCCTCATTTATGCCCATACTGCAGATCTTTGTTGTCATTTCATAGAAATAACATATTTTATGACAGTATTTTCAAAAAATAATCAGTAAGGATCTGATCCATGAACAAACTCATTAAGGCAAAACAAGTTTATTCTAGCACTCCCTAAAATTTACACTACTTAACTGTATTGTCAATTTTCTTACATGCATTGTGTGATTTTGATACTCTTCTTTTTACAGGAACTTAGAGATCTCCACATGTTTTCAACAAATACTTATGTTTACGATGTAATTAAATGCATAGAACACTTCAATCAAATTCGGAATAATATATAGATATAAAATTTTATCTATATATATATACATATTTTCTGGATAGTAAATCACTACAGTAAATCACTACACCTTGAAACGTTCAAATGCCTTTTCAAGTGCTCCTAATAAATCATACCTTTTTCTGTCCTAGATACAGCTTTAAAGCTATATAAACTGAAAGGTACAACCTTCCAGTATAGTTTTTGTCTAAATCATCCTTTAATTGTGCAGATGTCATTAGAATCTGTACAGGACTGGGAGATATTAAAAAATTAGGGAAAAGTCCCCTAACGGAAGAATCACTTTTGCCACCCACTACAGAGCACTAGCCATATTTAATGAGATTATAATCACAATTGCTGTAGTAATTAATAGCTTTGTTTTCAGAAATTTGAGGTTCAAATGTCCATGCAAATTTTGACATGTGCATTTTGCATGCCTTCTTTGTATATGCAGTTAACACCGATCTACTTGTTAAGCGTACAAAAAAACAGGTATTTCAGCCTATCTGCTCACACACTTGCCCAATTCTCATGTTCAGTTGTGAGAAGTGTGCATGCAAAGAAGCCACACATTCGGAGCATCTCAACTTTCTGAAAAATTAAGTCCTTAACTGGGATAGGTGATGAGAACCTCCATAAGGCTTATGACAGAGATGAGATCAAAAATATTCCATCAGACAGAATACATTCCATCAGATGGAGCCAGAAATTACTCTGTTTTACCTAAATGTTAACAAAAGAGTAATTACCATCTTAAATAAAGCAACCAATTACAGGGGCTTTTCATCTTAGACAGTTCAGGGTGCTGAATTTGGCAAGCAAGGGACAATCTTCTCCATTATACTTACAGTTATTTATCTGTGCACAATACACAGTTTAACTGTATTAAGTTTTACATGCAGTACTAAGAAATGCATTATTAACCACGGTATCTTAAAAGGCTTCAAGGGGGAAAACAGGATATAGCAAAAATAGTTATGGGTTGTTTTTTTTTAAAAAAAAAAGCCCAAGCAACAATCAACCAACCAACAAAACCAAAACAAATTAAAAACACTTACAACTTTCATAATAGATTTTTCCCATGCTATTGATTTCTGTAACTGCTGAATGCACAGAGCTACCTGTGCAGCACTGCGCGCTTCTGACAATGCCCTTCTCCATACCCTTAGCCCTGGAGCAATATCCTCTTCAGTTCTGCATTGAAATACAGAGAAATTAAGTAGGTCACATCCGTGTTTGCTTATGTTTAAACGTGGAACAATCATTATCACATTGAAAGCCAAGCAATGACAAAACGTACACAGCCAATAAGTATAAGGTTTAAGCAACTAAATTTCATGTAGTGCACAGACTGTGGCTACGTGCCTCAAAGCTTAGTCACAACCAGTTAAATGTAAGATAACTTTGCAAGATTATCAACAAACGTAACAAAAAAATATCTTTACAAAGCACCATGCAGAATAACATGATCCGTACGGATCACAGACATACAAGAAAGTACATAGATAACAGGCAATAAGAAAATAGGCTCCAATTAGCAAAGAAGCACAATAATTTTTCAAGTTAATCTCAATAACCTACCCGTCACCATCACCACTAATGGATGGTGCAGGAGCAGGGACAGTAACTGTGCCCACATTATCCAGTTTGATCTGAATGGTGGTACTTAAGGGGCTCTTCAGATACCTTCGCTCTATGTTCCGCTCCAAGTCAGCGAGCCTGGTTACAGCTATATCTAGAGGGTTGTCACTCTTCCGCTCTAGAGAGCTGGCATTGCCTTCTCCGCCTCCAGCACAATCTCCATCGTGCTTCTTGTGCAATCTAGTAATTGACTTATGTTCTCGATATACCAAGTCGTCTCTCTCTGATGCAGGTTCAGGACACAGCCAACCCTATGTTAATAGAAAGGTTTGTGCATTTATTGGTTGCTGTTAGTAACTTAGTGTGTAAACAGAGGAACTGTTTTACGGACTCAAACTAAGTAACTGAAGCGCTGTTTCCAGTAGATCTTGGTTACTTGTAATCCATCTGTAGAGACAGTTTCCAAAATATCCAGAGAACTAAAATAATTAATCAAAAAATACAAGCATTACCATTACCATCAGCATTTCTGAAGGGACCTTTCTGCAACAGTCTGCATTCTTACTGCCATTTCAAGTATCCTGTCCTATTGATTGAAACATCACAATAGGTCTGGGTGTCCAACAGGTTGAGGAGACAGTATCAATTGGTCACATAGAAGTAACATCCGCCCCTAGAACAAACTAGATCCCAAATACTACACCTGCACTAGAACCAAACATGTGCGATTTGATATCCTTACACCCACCTTGGAAAAATTCCAAATGGTAATGAGAGCCAGTGGATTCTTAACTCTTTCACACTCAATGCTCAAGCAAAGTTTACCTGTAGGCTTTTCTCAAAGCATTAATAGCAACAGTCTCACAAACCAGGCGTAACTGTGGCAAACCCCACTATAATTAAGCAGTCTCTAATGCAATTAAGCCTTTGCATTCATAGAAGGTTAAGAAAATGTGCAGGGAACTGCACCGTGTACAAGGAACACTCTCCAGGAACTGCCATTCTGAGCATCTTCAGCTGAAGATTTAACTGCAATAAAAGGTTTCAAACACAAATATCCGTGATACTGCTGCTGTGGATTTGGTTTATCTGCAGACAATTAGAGATGGAATAAGAAGGCACTTACCAATATCAAAAGGACTGCTACTATCTACTTTAAATTCTTACCACTTATTTTAAGGAGACATTTTACTAAAAGTTGGTTTTACCTTAACTTGTAAACTAGCTGATGCAACTCTCCTCTCTAGATCTTCCACCTGCTGAAGAATAGCAAGATCCATCTCCATTGCTTGTTCTTCTACTGACCAGTTTTCCACGACATCTCGAGTTACCTGGTTATCTTCATTTTCATTGATATCAATAATTGCAACTGTATTTGAGAATCACATTTTAAATATTTTAATTAGTATTATAACTTCTCTGAGTAAATTCAAGCTGATTGACCTGTCCCTCCAGTCCAATGTTGAAGAACCATTGTAAAAGTGTACTACTCTTAGGGTACGGACAAAATATTCTGTAGGTTCTCAAACTTGCAATTTAAAGGCAAGAAGGGGAAAGAGAGGCTGAGTGAGAGTGTTACAGAGATGAGAAGAGCTTAAAAAGATTACTGACTAGAGCACCAGATTACCACTAGAGCAATTTATATTAAACGGGATTTCTCCAACGCTGTAACTTTCCAGGACAAGGCTGGTGAAAAGCCACTAGACAAGAAGACCTTTCTTCTCCAGCTGCTGCTCTAACTCTGTATCTAAACACATTTCAAAGAGCTCTGTGCCAGTCGTCTTACAGCCCAACACCACGCACAACAGAAATATCAATTACGTACCATCCTTATTTTTGATGCAGGCCAGAGTGATATAATCCATGTGTTTCTGTATTTGCTTTTGTAAGGCCTTTTCTCTTATTCCCCTGAGATGCAGCACTTTAAGCAAAGATTTTAGGTCCTCTGGATCAGTAATCCTCCACCACCCATACTGCATTTCTAAATCAAGACAAGCATATAAACACTTTGCAGGCATTTTTTATGTGATCACACACAATCAGACTAGAGAAATCATCTAGCCAAACTCACTAGGCAAATTAGAAAAAAAACAAAGTGTAATACCATAATGCCACTATACAAATTATCCTACACACAGTCCCATCGTGTTGTATTATGCTTACCTTCTGGTATAGGTTTTGGGTTGGGATAATCTACTGGTTTGGCTACTTCAACAGCTGTAGAAGGGGCAGGAGCTGTTTTTTCAGCCTGCAGTGCTGGTGATTCACTCTTACTTGCAGGAGGAACACTAGATGCCAAGAATGAGTTACCGTTCACTTCTGATAATCCCAGCCCTGATCCAAGAGTGGGTAAAGGAGACGAAAATGGAACATTTGAAGTAAGAACCCCCGTAGGCCATCCACAAAACTGAAGTCCCATTATAGGCAGTCCAGTCTTCATCTGCTACACAGAATATATTGTTAACACAACCACAACTATTACCAAGAAAGCAGAATTAGGGGTAGGATGCTATTTGTTGAACAATAATCAAATATAAAGGAGGCCTTTACTCAATACTTTTGATTAGTTTTAAGAAAAACTAATGTAACACTAATGGGTAATAGTCCTTTCTAGGGCCCTGTTAATGCTTTTAAAATAACAGCTTTTCAAGGGAGCATGTGGTGCATCCCATTTCTGAAAACCAGTTTTTATTTGCTTTTCATTTAATACTGGTGGCCAAGCTCCTAAAAGCCAAACTGAATTACTGAAATACATCTACTAAAGAGAATACATTGGCTTAACTGACTTTACCTATCTTAATCATTTTTTGTCAAAAAAAAATAAATAAAAATCTAGCATTATAAAACATCTGTAACATGGAACTAGTTAACATTTAGAAACAGAAAAAAATCAAGAAGTTATAATGCTAACACTTCTGTGAAACAATCTGTCCAAAGAAAAATTCTGCCCAAATAAGCACAGCAGATACACACTACTCAAAAATTCCTTTATTTACCTGCAGTGGTGACAATGCGAAGGGACTTAGTCCCATTGGACTCTGTGCAGAGGTTGAGCCCAGAAGAGGTGACGGAACGGGGGAAGGTGACTTTGATGGTGGATGTGACTGAGGAGTAAGTGAACTTGTAGTAGCTGGTGTATCTATGTGGGTAACTGACATGTCATCACAGGGTATTCTCGGCAAAAGGCTGAACCACTGTCTGCTCTTCTCAGTAAGAGTCTTTAACAACTGATCGTTTGGAATTAGTGGAGAATTGTAGAACTTTCCTGTCCCACTTGCATTAGGACTGAAAAGATTATTAGAATCAGACTTCTCAATGGTGCTTTGTGAAGCAGCAGGCTGAAGACTGCAGAGAGAGTTTTTGGAGTTACTTGGATATGGTAACGTGCAGCCATTGGCTGCACTGCCATTAGGTTTTGGGGACATAATATCGGACTCAGGTGGCATTTTTGCTACCTCTAACAGTTTGCTTAGTTTTGAAAATGACCCGGGCTTTTGTAAAAATAAATTAGTGTTGTCCTTTTCTTTCAGATCTTCCTTTTGCTCACAGCGAGTTGTACTTAAACAGTGTAATTTTTCTTCTGTCTCAAATTCTTCTTCTTTGATATGCAAGCTTTCTATCTTTTTTAACTTCTCTTTTTCTTTTGCAATTTCTTCTAGGCCTAAAAATGTACAAGAAGGACAGATGAAATATAACTGAGCGTCTAATATAAACTATTTTTATTGCCATAGTTAAATAAAAAATTACTTCACTTTTGGCTGAACACATGCTAGAGCACAATGCCTTTTTTCCTTTTGTTGAGGAAAAATAGTATCAACATAGTTAACATAGCTATAGTATTCTCTTTTAAGATGCATGTATGTCTGAAGCAGCTTGCCAGTGCAAAGTCTTTGAAAGGGATGCATTTTTAGCAGCTTTCATTTTGCAAGACTCTCCATGCTTTATCAAAAAACTCCTCTGTTTAGATCAAGAGGGTAGGGTGTTTATAGCCTTAAAGCTTATTTTTGGAAATCACAGCCAACTACAAAAAGGAGGACCAAAATTTCCTGTTGTGAAATCAAATACTCCCCAAATATTGAAAAAGGACATTAAATATTTTATGTCTTTCAATAAAAATGATTAACAACTTTGGCTGTGAAACAATGTCAACATTCTTGAAAGTTTGAAACTCTTTCAAGAGCCACCCAACAGGATGGCTGGGACTCTACACATGGCTACTCAGACAGATACAATCAGACAGCATAACATCTAAGCAACTTAAAGTACAGCAAGCAGAAGTTGATTGCAAAAGACTATTTCTTCAGACACATGAGGTGCAAAAGGTCTATCTTGTATGAAAAAGAAAACCATTCCTCTGTGTTGTTTTCCTAGTCTTTCTTAACCATTTCTCTTCTATCCTTATACTGTTGTATCAACTTAGACAAAACATCTTAAAAAGTGTAAAATGGGATTAAGAAATGTCAGGAAAAGGGTGAGAAGGTAGAAAATCCAACATTCAAACTTCTCAAATTATTTTCATCAGACGCTGACATCTCAAATAAACTAAGTCCTGCTTACAGAACATCTATAAAAGTTTACTTGCTCTTCCTGGGAAATCACGATTTCTACAAAGATATTTCATTAGAACTTTAAAAAGGGTCCACAGTTACCATGGATGTCCAGATACATGCAATTCTGAGTATCAGCATAAGCACCAAAATGACTACACGAAGAAAGAAGGAGAAATATTTTTTAAATGGACAGATCATTCAACAGTTTATGTCTCACATTTCCAATGTTTCGATAAAGGAATTAGGAGTGGATAAACTGCAGAATTTACTGAAATGGCAAACTATTAGCTAAGGGGAAGAGGGAGTAGCAAAGAACTTAAGAGCATGTCCATTATGCTATCAGGGAGATTAAAATTTCATTAATATAATGTACTTAAAAATATGGATTTGCCCTACAGTTCTTGGCTAAAACTTCTGTGTGGTTTTTTGTTTGGTTGGGTTTTTTTACTGTTTTAAGACAGGTAGGTGTATTTCCGTGATTTTTCTTTGTCTATAATTTCCGAAGCACTTGGGAATTCATTGGGTTAAAATACAATAAATATAGTGAACAAAAGAATGCAAGCAGTGCAGCATACAAAAGTTTAGCTTTCATATCCAGCTACTCACGTGCAAAAGAGTTCCTAACACACAGCATAAAATAATGCAGAATATGAGAGACAAGAAGATTGGGGTTTTTATGTTACCCATTTTAGAAAGCTTAACTTCAAGATCAAGATCAGATTTAGGAAAAGTTAAACGTCTTATTTCAGGGGCCAAAACAGGGCTCAGATTTCATATCATGGTGTAATGTTACAGTTAGTTTAATTAAACACCCTCTAGAATGACGCAATTCTCATGAGACTGCAACTCTGCTATGTCTCAGATTTTTTGTTTTGTTATTTTTTGGGGGACAATTGTGAGAGTAATGGGATTTTGCTTCATCTATCTCAGAACCAGAATGGATTTTTGTTTGACCAAAATGAAGGCTTATGTTTACAAACTCTAATATCCACAAAAAGGTCAGATTAATACATATTTTCTGCACCTATCCAATTTAAAGGATGTGAAAAATTCAATCACAGTTAGTATACAACTGTCACAGCCACACAATTACGTTTTAATTTTAGGAAATATAACTTCAGTTGGTAAAATGCATAGACTAAATCACACTGTTGATTAGAAAACACAGTACTTCATTGTGTGAAAATAATTTTCCTAGTTTTGCAGAAATGTATCAAATCTTCAAGCACAGACTAGCCTGTGCATTTATACAAAATACAACAACTGAAGATGAAAAGAATGTTTCTTTGCATTCTATTGTCATCGTAGTTTTCACATGCAGAGTTCACTGCCGCAGGGAAATGTGAAATAGTCCAGAAAGAGTCAAAAAATAACCTATGTAGATAAATATGAAAAAGCATAATATACAGAACTACAACAACTGAAAACTTCAGAAATATTTGTCCTCATTTTGAAAGATATTAATTGGTATTTCATAATCAGAAAGAGTATCAGGGAGTACCGTGTGAATAGAGAGGTCTACTGACAGCAGCCAGCCTCCGGCTGAAGGTGAAACCTAAAGACCTTGCTGCACAACATTATAGCCTACAGAGATGGGTTGTATGTCTTGGCATAGCATGCCCTGGTGTGACATTACTCCTTTACGTTTCTTACCTTCACCACTTTCCATGCCTTCTACAAAAATACCACCACATTGGGGCAGAATCCAGTATCGGCGCCGGTAACGATCTTGACCAAACATCATTGAACGTAAACAGTGTGAAGCCTCAAATAACTTCTTCCTGTACTGGCTTTGTTGCTGTTTTCAGAAAGGGAAAGCATGATAATTCAATAGGGGGAAAAAAAATTCATTGTAATAGGAAGTGTCTCCTGGCTACCACGCTGAACAGAGGCTCAAGGGTCACATGAGGAGATGTTGTGTGGTACGTGATATTCTACTCGCAATTGCTGCCTTGATGATTTCACTTAGAGAGCTCCCCTAATGCTATTGCGGCCTGATTCAGCTCAAGTGTATCAGATAGTCATCTTTTAAAAACAGTTTGCGATGGTAGGTCCTGTCTTTCTAATGCTGACTCTCAAAAGAATAGGATCAAAGATTTCATTGCACAAGAACAGCTGAAATCCTATCAATTACACAGTAACAGCAAATGGTAAACTGAGCACTGAGGATAGCTGATACTGCAGCTCCTGATGGGAAACAGGTTATTTTAACTGGTTCATAGAAGAATGACAACAATAATGTCTGAAAAAAATTTCTGCATTCAAACACAAACAGTTCTCTGAGGGGGGCCAAAAATGATTTGAGTCTGTTTATTCAGTTCTCGCTCTGCTAAATTAACACTGTTGGAAATCAGGTCTAATTCTGGGATGCTAATTTACTGCCATTTGAAACATGAGAGGAACCAAGAGACAAAGTCTTAAATGACGTATTTTCTAGTACGAAGAATAAAAACTTGGGCCATGACTACTCCTATCTACTGCATTCTATCTTTCTCATTCATATTTCTCTTCCTATTCTATTGGTTCTTCTTACAAAATCTGAAGCAAAGGCAACTCTCTGTATTGGCCTGGAACACAGGTACAGAAATTAGCCAGCTGTAGGTGGGAATGTGAACTGCAATCATTTGTATAATGGAAATGTCATCGCTCCTCGTACACAAAATTTATCATCATTTTCTAAGATCAACAAACAGAAGTATATCAATTAGTTCTGGATAAAAAAGATACTACTTTTATTCTGAGATGTGCAGATACATTATCAACAGCTTTCTAGTTGTCTTTTGATTCTTATCCACTTAGTGCCGCTAGACAAAACTGACAATTCAGGTGTCATGAACTGCAACATCATTCATATTTTCATGAAACAAAAGCTGATCCTCTCAATTTGTAGTAAGTTGGAGCATTGAAAATGATGGGTAACATTCTAGCTCATTACATCCAGAGATCAGATTTGTACTATAACAGAGACAAATGACCTCTCACCTTTGTCAGTTTTTCAATCTGTTTCTCTAGTTCTTCAACACTTGCTGTCTGGTCCCCATCATCCTGCAATCACATCAAATTTATTTCAGGGTAAAATCACACTACCATGTCATACAAATATCAGAGTAAAAAGATATAACAGAACATGAGAGGGAAACTCTAAAAGTAAAAATGTTCAAATTTTGTGCTTGTTCAATATATTCGACTAGGAACAATGCAACGAGTAAAAATGTATCTTGAGACTTTGCAAGCAACCCCAGACACGTACAAAGGAGAACGTTCATGGTCAAATTTTCACTGAAAACATTCTTTTACTGGAAGAAATAATTCAGTTTGCACATGAACACTTAAGACTACAGAATTTAATCTTACTTTCTATGAAGCTCTTCATTTCTCAAATTCATTACTAAGTGTTTTTCATGCATGAAATAATGCAATCTGTCAAAATGTTATCAATCAGTCTTTGGTCAGGGCACACTTGCATTTTATTTCAAAGTCTACAAGAAACTGTAAAGCCACTTTAAATTACCAGTCTGCTATAAAAGCTCCAGTATCAATCTCGCTGATTTTTTTAAGAGGAATGCACTCATGATTAAGTCTATGGTTCCCTTCTTCTTGACAAAGTTTAAAACAGAGAGTTTAAAAATTAAATTCATATGCTTTATAGTGCTTGAAATAAACCCAGAATAACAGCACAAAGGGCTGCTCCTACCCTAGAGACAAGCTGGGTTTCTAACAGGGAGTGTTTGCAGAGATCTGGGTTTGCAGATGCCATGTACGTGCATTGTTCAAGCTGCCATCTCCACAGAACCTTTAAGACTTTGAAGTTCAATAATCTTGCAGAAATGGGTCATTTTCTGGCAAACAGTGCAATACCCAGTGCACCAAAATGTAGTATTTGGTACTGCTTGTCTCTTTTATCAGTCTTCATCCAATGAAGAATTCGATAGTTCTACAGTGAATCTTACGTGCCTGTGGCACTTCTAGTAAAATTCTTTTGACTATTGTCAATACAATTCAGCTCAACAATCTAAAAACATTTCAGTGATCCTTCCTGGATCTTATCTGATATTGACTAGTAAAACTGACAACTTATGATCTAACACAGTCAGGCAGCAACTACTCTAGAAAAAGTTACGAAAAAAATACAGAGGAAGGTCATAGGCAAGCTTTGTAATAGGTAATTCTAACTATACTTTTGCACTTCTTTATTTAACCAAGTGGTCTTTTTTTCTCCTCTAAGTGAAATCTACAGTTATGCTAACTTGCTAACAAACCTGCAGTTCTCTGGATCTGGTACAATAATTAAGAATTTCAGAGAAACTAATACTAATTCAAAACCAGTAAGCAGGGAAAAAACCAACCCAAACCTAAACCAAACCAAACAAACAAGAAATCCAAACAAAACCACCAATCCATACTACAATAGCTATCAAAAAAAAGAAAAAAAAAAAGAAAAACACAACCAAAAAACAAACACTCCAGAAAATAAACTTACTCCCCAAATTCAAAATTATTGGAAGTGAGTTATTGTTCCTTCCTTTTTATTGCAAGATTTTGGGGAAGCAGTGCCAGATTGTAGAGAAACAGAAGGAAAACAACTTTTAAGTTATTAGTTAATTAAGTTTCAATATACTTAAAATCCCTTACCTCATCCTCACAAACCTCCGCTTTCTTTCCTTTTTTATCCTCTTTGTCCTCTTCATCCTCATCATCCTCATCTGCCTGATCATCACTGTCGTCATCGTCATCATCATCATAATCACTGTCTGCCCCCTTTCGCCTGCGTTTGCGGCCCGGTGTTGGAGTCTCCAAAGAGTGCTGCTCCTCCCCTCCGTCACCACCTCCTGTAGCATCTCTCTTGCCAGTTTTCTTGGCATGAATGATTCGAAGCCTTGAAACACACGACAAAGGGTGAAATTACGGCGTATGTCTGCAGCATAACCATACCTGGCTTCCTAGGCAACTGAAAGTAAATCATACGCTTTAGATTCAAATTGGCTCTTCTGTTCTAACAGGACTTTGTATTTTCTCAATGTTTACTGCCATTAGTGAACGTGAAAAATTCAGGTGATGGAACCCCTTAAGCCTGTTAGTTCTGAACAGAATTTCTGTTTCTCCCAGGTGAATTTTATTGTGTAACTGTTTAGAAGAAATGAAACAAGAAAGATTTTGAAAAGTCAGGAATGACAATTAGAAGAAAATAATTTCAAATTCTTAATGATTTGTTTGATGCATTTAAGAATATGATCATAAAATACCTGTGTATGATGAGGGAAAAAAAGGCAAAAATCCTCAGTCGTAAGTATGAAATTATTTACATTTGCATGGCAATACCAAGGTTGATTAATTTTTTTTTTTGTTTCAGATTTCTATGCCATTTTAGTTTGTATTCTATATGCTTTTCATCTGACTTTAGTGCTTTGGCTGCTTTTTTTTATTCTAGGACATAATCTCTTTTCCAAGAAATCTTAGCTACCTGAACTACTAGGAGACTACTCAAGCAAACTCTCATTTCTCCTTTTATGAAAGAAAAGGGAAACTTACATACCAGTAATTATGGTTGTAGTAGACCTCCTTCTTCTATAAAAACCCTATAAGACAAGATTCCACACAGCAAAAATTATAGTTCCACCTATCAGGGAGCTAGCAGGCAAACATGCTGAATCACAGGAGGTATAAATAGCCAGGCCTAACCAGTCACTTATAATGCAGACCAAAAATGCAACTGATGTAGAAGAGATTCATAAACACGTGTAGAAAAGACAAAGATTTTTGTAAGAGATGACTGGAAGAAGGCAGGATGGGAAAAGTAGAGTGGTAACGACAAACACAATTACCAGTACGTAATTTTTCCTTGTCGTGCTTCTCTCTCTTCCCAGCCTACAAAACAATATTCCATACAGCAAGTGGCTACAAGTATGATGAGTATTGCAGAAGTAACGGCTTCTGTGCATACTGACATCAGCCTTCTAAACTGCTGATCAACAAAGCCAGCACTCGGCAGTGCAGACTGAAACGGAGCTGTCACTGCTCAACTGGAAGCAGCACTTCTTTTTAAAAAGACTGTCAGCAAGGAATTGGCAAGGGCACTTCTCTTTGCTTGGAAACAGTTGAGCTTTGGGGTTGGTTTTTTTTGTGTGTGTTTTTTTGCAGTTTTTATTGTGAGGTTGGTTGGCTTTTTTATGCAATAGTTAAGCCACTGGAGAATTTAGAAAGTTTTACACTTTCATTTTCCCAATACAAACAGATTTTTAGCTATCTTAGCAATTTAAAATATTTTTTGATACAAAAAAATATCTCGAGCCTCCCAGTAAATTGGGAAGCAAGTAACATTTTCAGGTCTGGTTGAAAAAGCCTTGGTCTGAGTATTCGTATCACTCAGGCTTTCCCTGAGTTAAGTTTTTAAGGAAAAAATTTCCTTTTCATGAGGATAACTTCAAACCATCAAATCCTCTTCATCTGGACTGGAAATTCCTGCCTATACACAGGAATTAACTATCAAACAAAGCCACTAGTCAGTGATTTGATTGACTGCTGCATGACTGGACAATTTTAGAGACAAATTAGACTAAGATAATCTTGAAGACAATTCAGTAATAAAGCTGGAAGGTGTAGGTTCAACGACCAGCAAACACCTCACGTTTCATATGCCTAAAAGAAATGAGAAGCAGCAAATAAGGTTACTTTTGCTGAAAGCAAAAGCAGGGATAAAGTGCTGTCAAGCACTGAAGGAAGCCTGCATGGTACTACAAACTGTAAGGATGGAAATGAATCAAAGATGTTGTCTTTTAACAGCGCCATAAGCATAAGAAGGTGGCAGTCTGGATCTGAAGTAGTGTACAGGCTGAAACCAAAGACAGCACAAGTTAAAAAAAATCTTCAGGCGTTGCACGAGGTAGCAGTTTTCCTGCTGCTACCTAGACATATGACCCACTGAGAGAAGAAAACCTTCACTCAGAAAACTGCCTCATCTTTCTCACTCTCAGGTATATATGAAAGTGACATCTTGGCCTATAAAGAGAGTGGGTGGCCCACCAGATATTCAGGTGTGTGACTAAAGCCTGCTCTACCCTGCAATGTTTGCTAGATCGCAGGAGGAAAAATCCACCTTTTGACTTAATTTTCATGCCTTCCTCATAATTTTTGCACACAAATATCAATGCACTTTTAACATTCTTCAGCTTGGGTCTCAAAAAAATCAAAGTTTCCTAAATCAGCATTACCACCTCCTACCCAAACTCAAAGTATAATTTTTTCCCTCATACAACAATGCTTTTGATAGATCATCATCACTTACACCTTGGAAAGCAATTAACTTACAAAGAGTATGCCATGATACTGGCATGTTACAAAGAACACTGAGCAGTGAAAAACCTTGTTCTGCATTTGAAGTCCTGTAAAGAAACAGATAATGCCTAATCCTTCAAGTAGCTATATTTCATTTTTATTCCCTTTTTTATTCAACAGGATACAGAAGAGATGCCAAGGAGAAGACATGTAATGGGAAAGGAGAGGCTGAGGTTATGATTATCTTGTTAAAAAGCAGCTGAATCATCTCAGGTGAGACAGTCTCCTGACTAGAGCTGCGATACAGAAAGCACAAAGATGAATTGATTGTATGAGACAGGTGCCTTTAGAAAAATGGTGATTAGTATCAAGATTCAGATCTAAATATGATAAGAGAAGGATTAGATGCAACCTCTCATTGACCATCAGCCCAACAGAATCAGTTCAGCCAGCTCAGAATTCAGTTTCCAACCATATATATTGTACTTCTCAAAGAACTGTGTTCAACAATCTTAAGAGGGAAAAAGAAAAACCACAGAACAATCCCCCCCGCAAAGCTCATCCTTATAGGCTTTCATACAATGATTCCTTTTTCCAACTTCAGATTTTGTAGCTTATAAACACAGATTTTCATATTCTTTCTTTTTGTGCCTGCCCTCAATTTCCAGTTGAGGAGCTAATCTCATAAAAAGTTATAATATAAGTACAAAAAATACCACTTTGTGAAAACATCTGATACAGGTAGAATCTATTTTCATCCCACTTGGATACACTTCAGGACAGTCTGGACATCACAGTATGAAGATCCACCACAACAAACACTGGCAAACCAGGCCAGATGAAATGAAGCCACCAGTCCTCAGTATCCCTTATTCTACCACTATACACTTCCCATGCATGATGGGCTTGTATTGAGGGTCGTGTAAAGGTCCATATGCATATGAAAGGAGTACACATCTGCTGATCACGTGGTGAGTAGTCCAGAAACCAGACATTCCTATGAAAAACTGTTTGAGACTGGGATGCTTAAAAACTACACTGAGATTTGAAATGGATGGGGAAGATAATGTGTAAGAATGAAGTCTGGAAGCAGAAAAAAAGACCAAACAAAAGACTGAAATGGACAGATTTCTTTTCAAAGGAGCCTCAGAACAGCTGAAAGAGTTTATGAGAACCACCAACTGACATAATAAAGAAGAAAGAAAGCATTGTTTAGAATTGATCAAAGAAAGCTCTTCTAAAAAGCTTCTTAGAGTTCATCAGAAAAACAGTGGAAAATACAAAGATTTTAAACCAAAGATGAGAGAGATGAATCAAGTCCAGTGGATTCAAAAAAGCAGAAGAGTGACATTGCTGAGCACCCCCGCAATACTTACGCTCAAGAATAGGGACAGCACTACTGGATCCTGAAATCCACACAGGAGGGGAAAACACAAGAAATAGAGAAATGATTGGAGAAAGGAAGAAGGCCTTGGGACTTCAGGGTATTACGCCCACTATTTGAAAGGGAGGAAAAGAGAGATCATGAGGAAAAGGGAGGATCCTACATCTACAAGTACTTACAGTTTGATGGAGGGAGAGAAAGACTAAGCAGTTGCTAAGCAAACAAGGACAGGTAAGGGTCCCATCCCACTAATGGACAGTTGGCTACATCCGAACTTCAGAAACACTTTTTAAACTGTATCTCAGAGGGGACACAGATGAAGACAGGAAAAGCTATATGGAGTGTCCTAAGAGATAAAGTGCATTAGCCCTGTGTAGACTGGGATTTGCAATATTAGTAGAGAATTTCTTTTTACTGGCCTAATTTTTTCCTCTACCTCCCTCTTGTCCTTCTTCATTACTTCTTTCCTTCTTCCTTCTGAGGTATATCAAAGGGAAAAAAGGGAGACATAAGATTAGAAACACAAGTACCTAAAGCAAGGACTAAGAAAGGATTCACCGTTCCTAGTAAGAAGTAAAAGATGACTATGAAAAAAACAAGAAAGGAGAGCCTGGCTATGTATTTTTACCCCCTGTGATTCATGAACTTTATGCCTTCTAGCATCCTGATGGCTGGAGCCGTTATGCTTGCTGTATGGAATTTTGTCTTGCAGGATGGGAGAACAGTGGATATGAAACTGACAACCCTTAAAAACTTCCAATTTTACCTTCAATAAAAATATAAAAAATATCAGAAGTTTGCATTCTACATATGATCTCTAGCTATAGGGAACAACGCAACATCAACAGATGGGAAACACTAAGATAACATTATATAAACAAGCAAAATTCAATTGGCAATTGCTGCATGAAAATCATGTCATCTTAAAACGCCTTTCAAAATGAACACTGGTAATTATGGTAGGTCCAAATAAACGTTGATGACAATGTCAATAGCGATTTGACAGCTCCTGTAATATTCCAATGAAAAATTTTTTACTTTTTTCCAAAGAATATGAAATGGACTTGACTTTGCTCCTATTTTGAGGGACATTCTCAATCTCATGCATCTCTAATAGATTGTAAAAGACTGGTGCTGCACCATTCTAAATCCACAACCATCTTAATTAAGCAGCTCAGTTACTAACTTCTTGGTGAACCTTTAATTGCATCAGCTAATTTTGTCCTTAGAACCAACTGCCTATATAGCAGCTATATCTGAGCAAATGCAAAAAAGCAATATATTGTAATATTTAAGAACACAAAACTTACTTCCGAAGTTTGCCTTCAACCATCCATTTATCTCTCCTTAGGTTTGACATATAATCAATGTTTTTATCGATTTCACTGTCAAAGACAAAATAATCCATTAACTGTGAACTTGCATTTCTTCTTCTGACAAGACATTTATGTACAGATACTTTGTCTCAAAGAACCATCTTGAAGAAATGTTTAAAATTCTAAATAAACAAACTTCTAGCTAGGAAATTTCAATACTAGGAATGCCGAAGCAGCGTACTGCTGTAGTCATGTCAGGCAGTCTTTATTTACAGTATCACTCATGTCAGCTTTCTGTAAGAAGCCTATCATTCAAACAATCTGACACTTGTTTCCATAGTTCCAATTCAGTGTCAAGCCTCTGGATGTATTTGCCACAAAGCATCTAGCCCTGCGCTAAAAACAAAGTTATCACTGGTAGATATCCATGGTAAGCTAACTGGGATCCATGTGATCGACAAACTAACATCCACTTTTCACTGCAGAAAGAACCACAAAATGGTGCTTCAGTACACTGACTGTACTGTGACCCCACTTCGGAGACGTCCCAGCCTCAACAATTTATCAGGTTATGGTAATTTCTATGATGAAAATAGAGAAACTCAAGCTCTGAACAAGAGTTTCTATAAATCCAATCTAACAGTTGTTCATCTGCAACAAGACGGATTCTTACTCTGATGCATTTGGTCAATACACATGAGCTCTCTGGCACAGTACATGCACAGCACTGCCACTGCCCACTTCTACTATTTTTCAGCTTTGGAAGACAGGAAGCATCTCTTTCCTTCTTGCCTTACACAGCTCTGATCCACTCTTGCAGCACAGTATACCAAAAGCAGCAGAAATCCCCAAGAAACAAACCAGCACTCAATCAGGTAACTCAAGACTTCACCGCAGTCAGGTCAGGAAGTATGCAGAGGCATAGGTACCCAAAGGCTGGCATTTCCTAAGTTTCAACATGTTGTTTAATGTAGATGTTGCTTTAATTATGGAATGTTATGCATTACTGACCACAAATGAAGTATACACTTTCTTGAATTACTGCCACCTCAGCTTATGAACCTAGTTACAGTATGTGCACAGCAGAAGTCTTAAAAAAAGGAGAAAAGGGAAAACAAGAGTATTGCAGAAGCCTTCTCCAACGCTTCTAAATTATTCCCTAGAAAACCCAGCAAAGTTCTTTGCAATAACCCTCATCTTTTACTCTGAAAATAGCTGGAGAAGTTTTGGTACAAGCTTTTAAAAAATAAATAAAAAAAATAAACCAACAAAAAACCAAAACCAACTTGCAGACCAAACATGGCAAAGTTCTACTCTTCCATCATATCAGAAGTACATAAAGGTAAGAAGCAGTAACATGGCAAATTCCAGCTTTCATAAGAACATCAAGAAACTTCACAGAGTGTGTACAATATTTTTGAACTATAACAATTTTATAATTCTGTTTTTACAGACCAGTTTGGGAAAAATCTTTCTTACCTTACTACACTTTTGCTGCATGCTAACTCATTGACAAGAAAAGCAAGTACTGATGCTTTCTGAGCTGGAGTATGGGCCTGAAAAGCTTTTGTCTTCAAGCTCTCTGTCAGCTCAGTTTGCCCACAGTGCGCCTCCATAAATATCTGCAGGATCTCGGACACGTTATCTCGATTGATGCCAACATTCAGTAAGTGTTCCCCAAGAATAGTTTTAGCCTAAAAAGAATAAAGACGTTTCAAGTAATCATATTTAAAATATTATTTTCCGCTGCTGGCTATATTATTTTTTATAAAACAGTGGGGTGGAATTGTTTGCATTTTTATATAAGGACTTTAATAATCTTTAAAATAGAGTAACAAATTACAATGTCTTCACCTCTAACTTTTAAAGAGCAAAGATCCTATTAATATTAATGACATAGTTTAAAAAGACACGATCCAACTGGAACCTGACAAAGTACAATCCTGCTATGCAGAGTATTAGAGTAGAAAACAGCTATGTCGGCTTGAAAAAACAAAGGGTAGTAAGAAAGAGAATCATGGATGAAACAGTTTTGATGAAGTGATGTAGAGAGTGGGCTTTGAAGAAAGAAATGGCAAGATTCATTCAGAGTGTAACACTGAGGGCAAGAATGAAAGGGGAAAAAGGAGTTAAAATACATGGCCACAGATGTGATAGTGCCCTGCACAACATTCAAATAAAAATGAGAGTGGAAAAAATGCCCAGAAATGTATCACTTCTGGAAAGTGAGAAGGCTGACAGGCTCAGAAAGTCTTTGAGTAACATCAGAACAGTTACACTAAAGAGAAGAAATAGGAGAGAGAAAGGCAATTCAAATCAGAGAGGTGTCAAAGACGCACTGTGATGAATGCATTCATAAATATAGGGTGTTTACTATGAATTTTTTATTTTTCCTTATTTTTAATTTTACCTTATATCCTGTAACAAGTCCTGGATCACAAACAGCTGCAGAGACAAGCTTTACAAGCAAGTCTTGTACTTCTCCCATGCTGTCCCCTATGTTTAGCAAACCCTCTTGAAGAACGCTGAGGGAAGGGACATCCACATTCACATCAAAGCCCAGAACTTTACCAAAGTTACGCAGGAACTGTACTACCATGAGACAATCTGAAAATGTGCTTCCGTTGAGAACAAGGCCTGGGATGCGAGGCAACTCTGGCAATGGCTGAAAAGTAAAGAAAAATAATGAAAGATTCAGTAGCATATTTCAAAAAGAGAACTTTTTTGATACCAGCTCAGGAAACGGGCTGGTGCCTCCAGATGACCTACAGCATGACAACACTAGAAGGCAAAGACTGTAGAGAAGCTGTCCCCCCCACATCCCATACAGTAAATTTAATTTAAAGCTGGAGTAAGTTTACCTTTTGACATGTTTTAGGCAGCAAGAGACTTATTAATACTTACATTTTGGCCAGGAGATGCTCTCAGGCTCTTTTCCGAGCCAAAATACAATAAAAGGTGGTGTAAAAATATGTGGGGAACATAGGAAGGGAAACTCACTGCACCAGAGAGGGCTTGAACCTGAGGTATGTCAAGTCCTGAAGGGCAAGAACTAAGAACACAGAAGACTGGGAAAGTAATCTTTTTGAGTAACAGCTTAGAATAGTTGCACGTATGAGAAAATCTCTGTGTACTGATACATGATCCATATTCCTGCTGTAAAAATAGCTCAGAGTAATCGATTTTTTTTTTAAGCAATCATGCAAGTGCTTTTTGGGAAGGAGGCCACTTTTAAATGCAGTGCTTTTCATTAACTAAACATATGCTACTTCAGTGTCTGTAATACCTTGTATATATTTCAAATAGTTATCTAATTATCTAGACCAAAACTTGAATTCTTTGGGAGTGGCTGCAAGGAAAAAAACATGTTACTGTCAGAAGGGCAAAATACAGAAAAAAGAGGCAGGAAAATAAGTGTAGATTATTATGATTACCTTCTGGTCTGCTAAGCACATATCTTCGTTAGGCTTCTTTAGCTCCTTTGCCATTTCCAATTCTAATCTTCGCTGTTCCAGTTTACGTTCTTTATTTAATCGTTTTTCATCACGTTTCTCTTGCTTTAGTCGCTCTTTTTCCTTAAATAGAATTGAAAGGGTAGAAAACAAACCCCACATATTATACTTTCAATGGAACAATCTAAGAAATTGAAAAGCACTACTTAACGTAATTTTAGTAACTCCCACAGCAATTAAGGAACCTGTATCTGAGTAAAGGGAAGGGGAAAACTACAGAAATAGAGAAAAAATAATGGAATTTCTGAATAAATCTAAGATCCACTTATTGTTTCCCTGTCCACATAGAAATGGGTATTGAGCACGTTTACACTGACAGATTCTTCAGAGCACTGTTTCAGAAAGATGACCGAGTGTGAATACGGTAAAGAACTGCCACACGTGCAAGGCGTAGGATTTTAAAGGCCCCGTTTACACAGAAGCATCATCAATATCAATCTGCTAAGAGCAGAGATCACTCAAGAAAGCAGCAGTTGGAAAGATCTTTCTGCGCAGCACATGGTTTAAAATTTCCCATAATACATAAACAGATATGAATAGCTTATAAAACACAACTGATCTTTTCTGGCCTTGAATTACCACGCACTCTGTGTGCCTTCTGAAAATGGAATAGGCATTACCATCTTGTTCTGTACAACAGGAACACAAGGACAATCAAGTGAGAAGCTGAGCATCTACTATTTTTCCCTTCCAACACCCTCTACCCTGATGTCAGGCAGACCACTTACTAACTGTATGTCTCTAACCTGCTAAGCTAACTCTGAACATAGAGCTCCAATTGCCTTTCCCTTCCCCAGGGCCTGCAGGGGCCCTGGTGTCACGTACCCAGCACTGGCAGGCCAGCCGGCCCACACAGCACGTTACGTGCCCCTTGTGCAGCGGGGAGCAAACGCAAAACACTGAGGGAGACCCCACGCATGAGATCTGCCACAACTCAGAGCTACCTCTTGCAACCACGTGCACACACACAAATACACGTGTGCGCCATGTTTGTCACGACTTAAGAACCTGACACAACACAAAGGTGAAGACACTAAATGTGCTTTTTATCTGTGGACTTAGAAGGGCTAAAGAACCAAACTAAGCTGATTCGTACTACTCAGAAGCACTCCCCATTACTCTATCAGTTTAAGAGGTCACTTTAGTCTCTTTGGTTTACTGCTACCCAGTTTTGCATAACTGAGAAGAGAAGCTATAACTGTAAGTCAGGACATGGCTGCGTTTGTAGAAGGGCATTAACTGCTGACTTTGCTCTACAGTTCTGTCAGGCCCCATGACTTCTTATTCTTTGATTCTATACCGACTATTACTAGACCACTGGTGATACTGGGGCTGAACACTACCATTGCACAGAGCAGCTGATAATGACCTCTACTACCACAGTCTTTAGTGGATTTTAGGCACAACAGAGGTCAGAGTGGGACATGAAGTACGTGTTTGGACGTTCTTGAACTGGCCATCTTAAACTGGCAGGAAAAAAGCATTCATGTCCAAAACTACCCATTTGCCCAACCGTTGCTTTGCAGCAGCATAAGCATCCCCTGTACTGAGTTCTGACAACGCAGGCCCTCAGATCAGTCATCATTTTCTAAGGGACATGCTGCTTAGTCATGGTTTTCTCCTTTTACCAGCATACATCTTGTATGGAAAATCACAATACACTAAAGCAGCACGCAAAATCAGTAATTTTATTTTAAAAGGGAAAATACTGCCCAACTTGTTTTTTTCAAATGGTTCACTGACTTTTATCTTAACCTATGTCAAGGTCTCAAAGCCAAGTGGCACTTCCTACAACTTGCTTTTGACAACTAGAAACACTCTACATCAGGATAAAATAAGAGAAGCACATATGGATAACTTATTAATTTATTACTAATAGAATAATATTAATTTGCAGTTATGATAAAAAACACAGACCTTAACCATGCTAAATTTCATTAATGTATTTAGAGATTACTTTTATTGGCTGCAATAAACATTTACTATTCTATTTCTATTAGAGAGTAAGAATATAATTAAAGCCCTGAATCAACCATTTAGCCTGGCACCCTGATTTCCAATAGTGGATCAGATGCTTAAGATACCATCTTCATCTGCGCAGTGCTGATGAGACTTATCTGTAAGAATGTCCAGTTTTGAGCCCTCCACCTCAAGAAGCATGTGGATAATATGCAGAGAGTAACACTATTTTTAAATGGAATACACTAGGTTTTTGAAAGAGGACCTATCTTTTATTTATGGCTGCTGTGGAAAAAGCATGTTTAGAATATTCAGCTCTAGTAGCTTTATTTGCACAATTATAACTGTCACTACCATTACTTACCAGAATGACATAGGTCAGAAACAGATTCCCGATTTTAGGAAAATATGTTGAAAATGCTATAAACAAAACTGCCATTCTTTTCCTTTCCAGTTCATATTATGGGATACTGCCAGGAAGATCAGAAACCATCTAACTTTTTTACAAAACTAATCATAAAGTCACAGAATATCTCGAGTTGGGAAGGACCCATAAGGATCATCAGGTCCATCTCCCTGCTCCTCAAAGGACCAACTAAAACTAAACCATATGACTAAAAGCATCATTCAGACACTCCTTGAACTCTGATAGGCTTAGTCACCAGAGAGGAGATCAGCACCTCTCCCTCTACTACCCCCACCAGCTGTAGACTGTGATGAGGTCGCCCCCCAGCCTTATCTTCTCCAAGCTGAACAAACCAAGTGACCTCAGACACTCCTCCTAAGTCTTACCCTTGAGATCCTTCACTATCTTGGTTGCTCTCCTCTGGATACACACTTATCAGTTTGATGTCCTTCTTACATTGGGAATCCCAAAACTGCAGACAGCACTCTATGTGAGACCACACCAGTGCAGTGTAGACTGGGACAATCACCCACCTTGACCTTGAAGCACCCCACCACACAGTTGGCCATTTTGGCTGCCAGGGCACATTGCTGACTCATATTCAGTTTACCATCAGCTCAAACCCCCAGACCTCTTTCCAAGGGGCTGCTCTTCAGCCTCGCATTTGTACATATATACAGGATTACCCTGTCCCAGGTGAAGAATCCAACACTTGCTCTTGTTAAATTTCATACAATTGGTGAGTTCCCAGCTCTATAGTCTGTCTGGATCTCTTTGTAAGGCCTCTCTTCCCTCAAGGGAATCCACAGTTCCTCCTAGTTTAGCACCATCTGCAAACTTACTTAATGTACATAGATAACAACGGTTATTTCACTTCAGTCTTTTAGCTATCTGTAATTTATATAAGTCTCAGGATAAAGAGAAATAGATAAAAAGTAAAATAAAAAAGGTTAGCAATTATGTTTTAGCATTGATAGTCCCCCTTAAGATAGTATCAGGGTTAAAACTGAAGACAGCTTCGGGATTAATTAAGATGCAAATTAGCTTATCATGGCCTTTGCATCAATCATACTGTACAGCTCTGGTTTCATCATCAATGCTATTCTGTCATGTACTTTTTTTAGATAATTATTTTTAACCATCTATAATGCAACATAAACTACTGTATAATTTCAAACCAATGAAGCTAAAGAAGTTTCTAATTTTATTTACTACAGGGTAACCTGAATAAACAGGAGGTGGCATTTGCATAAGAGAGACTTTTTCTCAAGCTTTCTCAGTCATGGACAGAAGTGATGTGGTTACAACTTCTTTTCAAGGCAAAGCTAAAGATTTTTCCCTCGCTTCCTTCTGCAACATTCTAATGAAACTGAAACCTCTCAGCTGGCTATAAAAACAAGTTCTATGACAAAACCACGTTTACATTAGCTTAGGAACAGGGAAACTTCAGTGTCTTTCACCCAATAGTACAGCTAAGAGTAAAATTTAACTAAAAGTCTGATTAGTTGACTCAATAATGGCATTTTGATGGATTTGGGTTGGCTGTGCCCAATTGGACTACCAGCATTTCTTGAATATTTTCCCCCTCAAAGTATCTAGAGTTCCTTAACTTGTAAGCAAAGCAATCATTTGAATTATGAAAAAATATTTCAATTTTGCAGTACTTTAAAAGGAATAGTTTAATTCAGTTGCCTAACAAGCACCCAATTTAACAGCACAGAATGTGCATTTAATCTTTAACATTAACCCCCATAATAAGCAAGTGTTATTAGGTCCTTCCATGATATACTACACTTATATAAGTCACAGCAGTCACGAGAATAAGCAGCACTCATCATATGGAAAGGGCAGCTATTTTGGAAATAGTCTTATTTTCAGAAATGAAACAGCATAGAAAAATCTAGATATTTAGATGATCTGCATCAAAAGATGCCTGAAATTTTGGAAAGGGAATCTGTGTTCAAAAAAGAAAACAAATTAAATAACTAGATTCGGAGGTGGACAAAATAAAATGATTGCACAAAAATGGCACATACATTTAGGACGTTAGGCTTCTCTATCTCTTGCTTTGGAATTTCTGACATATTTTTAGTAAAACAAAACGAGAAAAGCAGCATCTATTTTCTGTAGTGCTGCACTGCTTTCTACTGAAGAAGATAAAATTATTGAGAAGAATAAAAATATATATATATATATAAAAATATAAAGAAGAATCTTGTTTGCTTAGTTTCAATCT
>WTSP01018688.1:35173-101099 GCA_025331215.1 Actenoides lindsayi
ACCCCTCCAGTGAAATTATTTTTCCTACTGTCCAGTTTAAACCTGCCCTGGTGCAACCTGAGGCCGTTCCTTCTTGTGTCACTAGTTACTTGTGAGAAGAGACCAGCGCCTACCTACTCCTTGCAGGAGTCTTATTTTTTTACATTTTATACTTCTTTAAACAGTTTTCCTAATCATGCTACATGGAAGAGATACACCTGTGGATAAGATTAAAAACAGTTGAGTAAAGATACTCATTTTGCTTTGCCAGAAGTCAGGTCTAGCATGTTATGTTTTATATAATGCTTGTTCTGAACAGCATCGGACATTTTAGGAATATTTTTCTCTGATAGGTACCTGGCTTGATTTAAATGTGAGCATGAGACAACTTCTGACAAAAATCTCCCACTTCCTTTGCCCAGGAAGCACCAGCACGAATTTGTGACCCTTGTTTATTGCCAGTTTGGCATATCTACAAATACTTAACCTAGGACGAAAGGACGAAGTACAGCTATAAAACACTCTGAAAGTCCTTCAAGTTAAAAACTGAAAACAAACCCCAAAGATAAACAGCGACAGTATTGCCCGAGACCATATAAAACAGTAAGTGAAAAAACAATATAATCCAAAAGATGAACGTTCGAGACCAAATTCTACCAAAAGAAATGGTTTTGCACATGCAACATTGCACTTTGATCATACTTACACATTCATTATGCTTCATAATGTCACCAAGAATAAAAATAAGCATATAGCAACGGTGTCATTACCAACAAGAACTTACTTTCCTAATTACAGTGTTTCTTCTGCCATCAGTTTCCGGTTTCACTTTTCCAAAGAGTCCTGTAATAAATGGAGTCATTGCTAAATACTTTGACTTTCCTACTATTGGCCATCAAGACAATTAGAGTGATATAGAACCACTGATTTGCTGCTACTCGCAGAATCTCAACTAAGACCTCAAAGACTAATAAGGAAGAAGCAGTGAAATCAATGCTGTAATTACTCTCAAGATGGAGACTTGATCTTATGGGATACCATTCTTAAGGCCAGGAACAGCAAAGCTTGTGTCCTGTAAGAAGAAACAGGACTCGGGACAGTCAGACACCCCCAAGTAAGCAGTAACAAAAGCAGACCAGCTCCACTGCTGTGACGAATGCTCTGTTAACCTTTTATTGCCATTACTGTTAAAGTTTTGTTTGTCAGTAGAGGTTTCAGTTATGCCTCAGTGCAGCACAGCAGCTAAAATAACCATTCAGGATGTACTGGAAGAACACGTAGTGCTGCAAAATATAAGACAAAAAGGGAAAACTAAGAAAGAGAGAAAGAGTTCCGAGTATCGAGACAAACCACAACCTATATATCGTTAGACACACAAACGCCCAAATTTATTATTGTGAAATATTTCCCCAAAGAGGTATTTCCCACTACATGTTTAGGGTTGAACAGAGAAATTAAACTAAATTAAATTAAATTAAATTAAAATACAAAACAAAACAAAGAGACTGCACAGGGACCTCCATATTTCTAGAGGATTTCCTGAATTTTGCAATGCTTCCTAAAGGCAAAGTCTTTCACTCTATGGGAAGGTCAAGTACCACATGACTCACTTGTTTCTGGCAATGCCTTTGGGTCAGATCTTGAGCTCATGCAGGTTTTGAGCTCTGGTGCTTTATGTTGCTCTATCATTTATGCCCCCTTTATGCTTTACAGTAATGACACTGATGCGATCATTCTTTCCCCAAAATGCGGCCTTTTCTTTCTTTTGCCATCTACTGTATGTTGGTCACAATAATTGATGAAATAATCATGATAAATAATAAAATGATTCTGGAAACCCAAGCAGCCTTTATGAAGAGCCAGTTATCTACTACAGAAGACCTAGCAGTAAACCCTCCTCAGCTTAAATAATCACCAACCAACTGCAAAAATCTTTTCCGAGCCATTTTGAAGAGGACAAATCATTTTGCTGTGCTTTAGATGGTGAATCGTCCAGCACATTAAGCATAACGAGCCTCTCTGGACAGCACCAAGGAGCTGTTAATCCAAGCAGTACCATATGCCTTTGCGTCCTTACCCGAACAAGCAAGGAGATAACCCGGGGTTTAACCACCGCAGCTACAGATCCTGCAGTACTGAAGGGGCAGAGGTGTCACAGGATCGGGAGAGGATTGTTTCACGGGTAAGAAAGTTTAAACCAAAGAATTATGTGATACATGCTATTTTTTGAAAAGCTACACAATCTCTGTTACTCTGAAATATTTATGTCTCCCTGGTGAATTCACAGGGACCTTCCTCCGAACCTAAGCCACCTGAGCCTCCAGCATTTCACAGATAAAACACACAGAACAAAAAAAAAAAAAAAAAAAAAAAAAAAAAAAAAAAAGAAAAAAGAAAAATCAAAGCGTGGACAACTCCAGTTCAAAGATAGGTTATACCGCCCAACATACGCCTTTGTAGGCTGCATAAGCAAGTGTCAAAGGGAACCTTCCCGTGCCAGCCTTCGTAGTGCTTAAACACGCAATCTAGAGAAATACAGTATTATCTAAGCCGTTGGTGTTTTGCTCTCCTGTCATTCAAAACATACCGATGCATTTTATGCTTGTTTCCGTAGCTATTCACAGAGGGGGGGAAAAGGCCTCACATGAATTCTGAGGTAATTAGAAAAAAAGTTCATTTCTCTTTCACAGATTATCAACTGATCCCTCGCTATGCACGTCACTAACGAGTAGTTTATGTGTTACATACATATTTTTCTCATAAAAATTGAAGTCCGTATTTCTTTTCTTTCTCAGCCTGCTTCAATCTTTCACTTCCCAAAGAGAAATACTGATCAGAAATGAAACACAGGGGTTAACATCAAACACCGACTAACACACAGGAATTATTACAAAGATCATTGACTAATCACAAACCTAGCAAAATCTGTGGTCAAAGCGGTGGAAGGAGAAGTACTCAGTACATTTTATCAGCTGGTCTTCATTGATTCCATTTGCTGGCCATTATTTTCTCAAGCGAGGGCAAGAAAACCTGTAGGAGCGTTCGGGCGCTTCTTTGTCCGGAGTCGAAGCAGAAGCGTGGATGCTGACATGAACACCTGCTTGATTTCTACTCATGAACCATGTTGCTCTTGTGGACTTGCATCTTTGCCCCCCTTGTTTTGCAGACTGAAGGAAGTGCTTTCAGTGCACGGCAATATTTGTATTTGCCGATGGATACAGAAAAATAATCCTATTATGAAATTCCAGCTCTTCACTACATTAAAAAAATGCAGGCATAGGCTGTTCAGCATAAAGGAGGTACCGGCAGGCAAGGATGGAAAGCCACTGCCTCAAATGCTCAAATGCCTCAGATGAGCCTGGCCAACGCAGAGAAGCACCAAGACCAACATAGCTGTGTGAGGCCAACTTCACTTCGATTACCGCTGCGGGGTCTTAGCAGCAGCAGGAATCTCGGAGCAGCGACGCAGCAAGGCTGTCGCTGCACCAAACCGTGAATCTCGGCGCGAGGGGTTAAGACCCAGCCATGCCCACACAACTACACAGTGTATTACTCCTCCTTGTGCCCAAAACAGGTGTCTGAGTTTTTTTCCTTCAACAAAAGTAAAACTTTTTTGAGAACTTCATGTTTTTATAACCCTCTGCAGCAGCAAGCTCTGATGGGTACCTATTTGCCTCAGGCGGTTCGGTCTAAATCTAAGCCAAATATCTGGCCCTCGATTAGCTCTAATTTTTGTGCCTTAACACAGACGGGATACTAATTCTGCCTTAAGCCATCTTGCAGGATTTCATGAAGCTAGCTCATTCAGAATTTGGAATAGGCAAGTGAGGCCTCAATCCCCTTCTCTAAGATAATCATCCTATCTTCTCTTTTGAATGCATCAGCAGGAGATCACCGCTGACTCGGAAAATCCCACTCTCTTAAGTCTGTGTTACACATAGAAAAAGAGAACCAGTCCCAGTATGGCTTCCAGCGCCTTCCTCTGGAAAGCACCATATGGTTACTCCCATTGCCTTCGGAGAAACCTTTACAACATAAATATATCTGTATATGCAATTTGTGCCTTACATAAATCATCCAAATGATGGGCAGAACGACATGAAAAGCAAACACGCTCGTTACGTAACTGAAGGAGCTTTCATTACTGCACCCGTATATGCAGTTCTCAATGTATGTTTGGAGACCTTGGGATTGAAAACAGCTTCACATAGTCTATCAGCTAGCTAGCCATGCCACCTAGGGAAAACCCAACCTCCATACTAGTAACAGAAACACCAAAAGACATCCTGAAAAGCATATCGTCCGTCACCAAGGCTTCACCAAAGAAACGCCGTGGTAGTTCTGAATTATGTTTAAATTATAAAGTGTGACAGTGAGACTGACTCTGAACGACTGACAAAAGACAAAGCCAACTTCTATGTACTGCAGCCTCTCAGGACTATTAGAACCAGTAGCGTCTATAAATCAGAAAGCCAAAGAAGACACAATGACAAAACTGAGAAATTTATTTCCAGAGAAGCCCTAAGACTGCTCTAAAACTTTCTCCAGGCGCCGTTGCTAATTCGCGACGCTGCGATACGCACGTTAATGGCGCACACGCCTCATGTGACTATTACACATGAGGTAAAACACACAAGGTTTTAAGAAGGACTTTGCATTTTTACGAATGCACTCCCCCCACCCACCGTGACTCCAGCGTGCACGGGGATGGAGTCGGGGTGGGCAGCATCACTCGAGTCGAGGGACAGTGAGTACGTCCCTCATGACATCCAGCACTCTTCCATTTTGGAGCGTCTTTTCTCATCTCTAGAGATTCTCTCCAGCCCCGTTCCATCCCTATTGCAGCTCATTTATTTGGACTTCATGGCCAAACACCAAAATCTGACCCAGAGGCAATGACAAGATGGAAAACAGGTCACAAGGCTCCACAAACCACTCCCCTTTCCACTGCCTTCACTCAATGCTGCATTTCCAGCTTTTCTCACAGCTGGCATCTTTATGACACCCAATGGGACAGAGACACGTAAAATTTCAATTACATACAATGGAAAATGAATATGGTTCCAATTGGTAAGTGCAGCTGTAAATAGGCAGCATCAGAGAAAGATTCCAGTCTACTACCCAGACCCGAGTCCTGTTCCCCTTCCTTTCAGGGCGTAGCGCTTCTTTGGCCAATCGGCTTGAGCAGGGAAGCCCTGGGGACTTATTTAAGTGCTTATCAACAGAAAAAAACCTGCTAAACTCATCCTTAGCCTGTACTATATTGGCTGAAAAATAAGTTAGTATTGTGCTTTATAGTGTTCCCTGCCACCCGAGAGCACAATAAATTTTAAAAAACCAACAGAGAAGAGGAACCAAGATCCACCTGAAGCAACTCCCTGTTCTGTGGGATACTGCATTCAATTTCCTCTTCCCTATGAGACTTGTGCCTTCAGGAACTCGACCTAAATCATCTTTCAGAACAAAAGCAAAATATGTTCTATATTTGAGATATAAATGACTACAAATCAGTAGTATAATACTATAGATCATCAGTGATGAAGTGAAACAGTAGATGCAAATACTGCTAGCAATTTTGACAAGTCCCCGTTCGTCGGATTTCTGCTAAAGCAGCTATTTTTCCAACTAAAACGTCTCGCAGAAGTTGTAAGAACAGCTATTTATAAACACTGCAATGTAATCATAATACTCGCCTTAGTGTTATTAATTGTATCGCGATAAGTACAATTATTTCCATCTGACATACACAGAAGGCAAACTTCAGCCAGGCTCAAGCCCCAGCCTGAGGTCATGAGGGAGGTCGCTGGCTAAGCCCCCAGTCCCAGGTCTTCATCAAGCAGACTACAACTCCCACCTGAATTTGTATTTTATGTTCAGAATAAGTAAAAATAACAGGAAAAAACAGTATTTATATGGCAGGCTAAACAACAGCCAAAAAAAGCCCCAGGTAAGTAGAAGTACATACATTATTCAACACTACTCTAAACCAGAATCATTTTGTATAATAAAATCCTTGAAGATGATAAAATTTCCCAGGCAAAATGACTAACAAGTGAAAGAACTCGGATCCTACGCAAGACTTCAGACTGCATTCAAAGGGACAAATGAAATTCTTCTTTCATTACTGCAAAGATGACTCATTTACGGGAGGATATCAACCCCACATCCATGGGAAGCAGCTGCCTGATTCAATAAATATTTGGCTGTTCTTATCCATTCTCTACAAGCCTGCTCCAGCACCTCCTGAAGTCCAGCCGATCTTTGCCTTTGAACTGCAGCAGGATGGTTTTATCCCTGGCCAGGAGGTCCCCTCTCTACCGCTGCTCCAGCTCCCTCTTGCCCAAAAGGGCTGTCGAGGACAACAGTCAAAGGAAGCAAACCCCATGGTGCTTCTATCAGCCAGCTCCTCTACAACCCACAGTCTCAGGTATCCTCAGCCCTTCTGGAAGCACTGGGGCCATCAACATTTCTGTTTATGTGGGACGTTTCCAACACACCCTTTTTTTAATTTGTTTTTTTTTTCTTCCACATCACATGTACTATTCCTAAAAGCGTATCTTGAACCAGAGAATTTTTCCCCATTCACTGAAGCTCCCCCCATAAGCCACATAGTACAGCCTGACCTCACATATTCCTCCCAAGGAAAAGCAGGTCAGTTTTAGCACATTGTGGGGGAAACCTTCAGTTTTCTGAGGCGGAGTATTTTCTGTGGAAGAACAGGAGAAGACGCAAGAAAGCAAAGCTTTAATTAAAAATTGAACGTGTGTTAGCCTGACGCTGGATAGCTAATTCTTAAGTCTCTGGGGGGTGGGTTTTTTCTTAGACTTGAAGTGAAAATATTGCAAAGAGAAAACCGAAACTCCCTCTCCCAGACTCTGAAAAGAAAAAGGCCACGGCTTCAATTGCTTTGGAGTATGAGGACGATATTTCACCTTGCATAATGCTGAATGCTTAAGTAGCTTTTTCCACATCTCTCCAAAGTCAAGTTTTCACTCTACATCGTAGAAATTCTGTTCGTGGAAGAGCTAAACAACACCCTGACCTACTTATTTCACATGATGCTATTGGGACAGAAGCTGTGCACAATTTCTTAATTGCTTTTTTGCAATGACTCAGATGCTTTTCCAATATTTCTCAGCTGGACGCTTCAACAATTCCGCGGCTCCTTTCAATACTCACCTCCATTTAAAAGGACTAAATGTATTATTTAAAAAATAAGTAAAATCATTCCTATATTACAGTATACATGTGTCCCTCGCAGGATGGTTTCTGTAGAAATACTCCATGTTAAACCATCAACACACAGCAAAACTTTGGCTCTTCTTCCTGGTTGGTCGGTGACCACCGCCTGACGCTGCATTACCTTCGCGCAGCGAAGACCGATCTGGTTTGAGGTACACAAATATCCTCAGTAAAGCCACAGGCGCCCTGCAGCAGCATTTGGGAAGTGAAGATTTTTGCTCATTCTCTGATCCTATTTCTCACTGACAATAGGGGTCTCCCACAGCCACAAACCCCCCAGGACTTGAAGTACCTGCAAGTTTCTGTATTAATAATCTTAAGGCATTCAAGATATAAGAGACTACAGCTTGAAGCTTTCTACTTCTCTAATTATTTTAATCATTATCTTTAGAACGTTACTAAATTTGTAAATAGTTTCAGAACACCAAAGTTCCCCTCATGACAGTAACATGGTGATTTGAAGAAGGAAGGTCACAGTACAGAAGACTTATCTAAAGAACACTTCGGTCCTCAAGGTACATTTGCTCAACATTATTTTCCCCCATAAATAATCTCTCTTTCTACCACAAAGCCATATTACGGAAATTGCACAAATGTTGAAAAATTCCATTTGAAAATATAAAGCGTTAAGATGGTTATGTAACATAAAGTGAATTATCTCCCATTTGAAATATGCTGGGAAAAAAACCCTAAATCTCTTGAAATCGTGAGCAAATTTTTCAGGGATTTCAGTGGGTTCGGATTATGCTCTCTGTCGTTACAAAAGCAAGTGTTCTTTTACAACCTTCAGTTACAGTTTCCTATCTCTAAATTATCCTAGTTCATCTCAAAAACCTTTTCCAGAAGGAGGCTGGTTCCTCACCGGGGTTCTGCTTTCATGACATGAAGTTTGCATATTAAAGTCGGTTTGACCAGCTGCATGAAAAAAGGATCAAATCCCACTTCCTGCATTTCAGGCTCCTGGACCGATGATTGTTAGTACATCTATGTATAGACTACTAAATAATGATGGTTTATTGCTCAAAATAAAGGAATATGTACTGCTAGATCCACCCAGATTCCTTCTGCCACGGCTGAACTGAGACAAACAGAACACTGATGTTAGCCTTTTCTACTACCTACACCTTCATAAACTGAAGGAATACCTTGGTTCCTCCTAAGCTGCCTGAGAGAATTTCCTTTCCTTCCTTTCCTTCCCCCTTCCTCCTAAGCTGCCTGAGAGAACTTCCTTTCCTTCCTTTCCCCCTTTCCTTCCCCCTTTTCTTCCTTCCTTCCTTGTAACGAAGTTACCAAGCACTGCTAAGAGGAAATAATGCGCTACAGTTCACATCAGAGCACCATCCCAACGGTTAAAACCAAACCCTCGGTGGAACTCGGAGCTCGACAGGAGCCCACAGCCCTGCATCAATTGTTCCAGCATCTCCCCTCTGCCCATCCCTGCATCCTCTTAACCGCACTCCTTCGGTAACTGCCTGGCCACGGTGGTGCCCCACTGCAGGCACAGGCAGGATAAGCAGGCACTGAAGCCAGCGGGTTAGGGGCTACGCTTCCGGAGAGCTACGGGGAAGATGGCCAAGCACGTACTTCCTGCAGCCAGGGAGAGCTCGTGCTGCAATGCAGAGCTGCTAGCTCTGTGCACGGCTATTCATTATTGCTGATTTCACTTGTTTGGGAAGCCATCCGCCAGGCTAAGGCCACGCACTACTCCAGGAAAAACTGCTCTATTAAAGCACAGGTTGCCGGTGCCCGCATCTGAGGAAAGAGGAGGTAGTAAATAAATTATTAGCAAAGAAGTGACTGGATGGTTTATCTGCCTTTCAGCCAATGCTGCAGGCTCCGCGTTGTTCCTGCGATAATCAAGAAAAAGATATAAAATACAACTCGGGGAATTTTTCACCATCCTGAAAACCCGATGCGGCGGCCGTTGGCCGGAGGTGCCGCTCGCCGAGCGCGGTCAGGCCGAGAGCAGAGCCGGCATGGGTGCGGCGCCGGTGGGTGAAGGCTGCCTTCACGCAACGCACGGCAGCACCATCTACGATACAGCACACATTTCAGCTGGTTGCCATGGAGTCTCCATGCATTTCTTCAGAAGAGAATTTCCTGCTATACATCAGTCGCTATTGCCGCTGACCGGTCAAAATAACAACCTCCTTACTTTTTGCTAGCTCTAATTCAATTTTTTTGTCTCCGGCAAATGCCGTTCCGCAGAATGAGTCCATAATTGCCGAAGCCAAGGCTGCTTTGCACACAGCAGCTTGGCCGGTTAATTTAAGGCTCGCATCAGCGTTTTAAATTTTACTGAACCTCTCCTGCAAAGCCACGTCGCTCTGCCGAAACACTTTCCAAATGTATCTCTCCAGACATAGCTTTTTCCGTGAGCAAAAGAAATAGGCACCATTTGGAACATGACTTTTTGTTCTTTCGCTGTTCCATTAAGATTTCTGCTTCTTTTTCATTTGGTGCAAGGATGTAAGTTTTATAAGGAGACAGATCAAGAGCAGTGACTGGACAGAGCTAACGGTAGATCTGTGGAGCCCCGCGCAAAGGCTAAACCGGAGATAACTTACACTGCTGCCTGGCTTAGCTAGGGGGAATTGGCTCACCTGGCCTGGAAACCTGGGCGACCCCAATGACCCCTTGCCCCCCAGCAGCTCTGATGGCCAACTTCACAACCACCAGCAAAAATGGAAAGTCCCCGCTGAGCAAAACTGTTCCCTGTTTGCTGATGGGGCCCTGCAGTTCTGCCCTTCGGTGAATCTTAGTTACCGCCTCTTACTGCGACGGTACCAACGGTATTAGCAACGTGCTGTGTGTCGCTTCCTTCCTCTCTGCTGCACTGGTGCCTTTAAAAAAAAATGAAGCAGGGGAGTAAGAAGGCTGAACCAAGAATGTCCTGACTGAATCCCGGCCTCAGTGGGGAGGCACTAACCAGCTTTTATTTGTTCGGGTCTCCTGTTGCATTGTCAGCTTCACTGGTTTTGAGCAGTGATGTGTCTTTGTTAAGACATCTTGACATAGCATAAGACAGAAATGGTAAATAATTTTAAATAAGTTTAAATTATTAAACCTAAAACAGCCTAGAAAGGTCCGTAATTATGGCTCTATAGGCTGAAATAATTTTCTAGCAGCCTGGGGAAATAAGAGCTACAGCCATTTTGGGTGAGCGCTGCTTCTCAACGTTGGCTTTAGTTTACGTACAGAAATAAAGAGAATGAAGATCTAAATTACCAGGGAGAAAGAAATCCACACCCTTCCTCGGGTCACGTGCAATAATAGCATCACATTAATATTTTCTAAATGTGAAACACCCTGAGTTTGTCATTAGCTGACCCAACCCTATCTTTTGTAGGCAATTCGTCTCAATCGACTTTCCCAGCGCACATGCAAACGAGGTAACTTTTTAATTCTAGCCTTACTTCCCTCCCCCTTTCTCTTTCTGTTCCTTCTTATTTTCTCTGGATCAGAAAGGAAACGGAGTCCGCAACACAATCCCCTACAGCTACAGTGGGAATTGTGCTAGAGGATGAGCAGCTGACCTTAAACAGAAGAGTTCCCAAATGTGTACACTAAAACCTATTGAGGCTCAGCTCCCTAAAACTCTCTCTTTTCCAAAGCCCTTAGGAGCTAATAAACATGCTGCATTTTGAAGAGGTTCACATGCTCAGTTCTTCATTAGCATTAGCAAATAGATGGTTAATTACAGACTTCTTAATTTCGGCCTTCGTTTCCAGTCGCTTGTAAAAGGGTGGGTGGCAATTCATCCGTATTGATCCTTACGTGGAAGGTCTACAGCGCTGAGGGCTAACATGGTTCTGAAGCAACCCCTGAAAAGCTATCAGCAAAACACTAAATCTATTTACAATGTAGGGAACTTTTATAAATAATTACCGAGAGACAACCCCTGAACAGTGCCAACGTGTTGGCACTGAACAGGGTGCTAATGCTGGGAACCATCTGAAATTCACTTTATTTTATTTGTCAGATTTCAGTAACTGATATTATATGCTCTAATACTGTATAGAACTGTGGAACAGAGCGAAGTATCTATTCCTACTTACAATGGACACCACAGACCGGTGTCCACAAAAGGAATTGCTTGGGATCAGTGCAGAGAACGGGAATTCTTTTTCAAATAAAACTGCAAGTAACACCCACATTCTCAAAGAGCAAAGCACAAGGCGTTTTGCGAGCGCAGAAAGTCATGTCAATAAAGTAGGGAAAATCATTTTACTATCCACTGTCGTATCTTGCTAAAATTCTAAGGAAAAAAAAAACCCTAAGTTTGGATAAAATTGGTGATGAGCTCGCAACGATGAAAAAAATAAATCTTGAAAATTAGAAGTAGCTTCCAGAACTTGCACACCCTTTTGGTAGGACAAGAACAGAACAAAGGATTTTCATCACACCTGAAAAATACTACAGGACTGATGTGGTTGACGTACAACTGAGAACTCTCTCTGACATCAGGGAACCTTTTCCTAAAAAAAGACAAGTGCAGGTCTCTAATCTGGAATGTGCTCTATATCTTGACTGGAAATGAATATTTAACGGAGAAAGTCTTCTGTTACATTGGTCAACAAAACCCTGAATCGCTGACAGCAGGTTTATGTTTTGTTTAGTTCTATTCTTTACAATATCTTCAGGGTGACACTGTATGATTAATGAAGATCACTTCCTAAATCTGTATTTTCTTACAATTTGTATTTTCTCATCTTTCTTCTTTTATTTCTGGGCATATTCGGCCCAGGACTTGAAGGGACGACTGCCGGGCACCTCATTAACCTCCAATTTACACAATAACTCACTCGTAAGGCACTAGCACTAAAGGAGCTTTAAAACTGCTTTCAAGCCACCAAACAGGAGTTAAGTATCAGGCAGAATCCCAAACTGTACATTGAGCGCTTCTTTCCCTCTTCACTATGTTGACTAAATTCAAACAGACACTTGACCAAGAAATAAATGTTCATAAAAGCACACGTGCTTAAATTCCGAGACAATAATAATGTGCGCGTTTGCAAAGAGAAGGCTGACAAACAATTTCTGCCCCAGGGCAGATGGAGCCCGTGAGGCTTCCCACATTCCAGATGCCAGAAACACGCTCCAGTCGAGCCGTGGGGCTTTGCTGGAGGGGGCACCGTCCGAGGGAAGAAGCGCGGCCCGAGCGGCAATAACCCCTACACCGCCCAAGGCCACGCTCACACCTTCCGCACTCTGCACGGGCTACCTGTTGGCAAATCTATGCACTGGGGCACGGCTCCAGACCTGGCCATTACAGTCTGATCTCTCAATGCTCATATGCCACCATTACTTCGGGTGCCAAACTTTCCCCAGGAGTTCAGTGGAAAAGCCTGAGGGGCTGAACTACAGAAGCCAGATTCCTAAAAGCTTGACATGTGACAGTTTAACATCTGATATCTACATTTACCTTTCCAGCTCTTGACCTCCATTTGTAAAATTTCCCTTTAAATGCTTCTTTTTAATTACGTAATACAACACTGCCCAAACAATACAATAATTCTTCCAGTGGTGTAGAAAGTGCCACCAATTTGAAGGACACAGCAAGACATTGTACGAGAAGGTAAATACAGCTAAACAAAAAGCCACAAGGGTTCATCAGGGATAAACTCTCCTCCTATGTGCAAAAGCTCTATCCATTTTTTTAATCATTCATAGTGCCTGATAAAAAGGATTCGCACTTGCTAAATCCGTAGTGACCCGGGACAATGGAGTCACCGTAGGCAGGTGTTGGCATTTCTCCTCTTGGCTGCTCTTTTTAAAGTTCAGAAAAAGTGCTTTTTACTGCAACACATGGAGTAAGAGATGAAAACTTAGTAATTCTGGGCACTTCCCTAACTTTATAGAAACAATCCCATTATGAGTCAATCCAGCCATAAAATCCCTAGTGTACACCATGGAATTGGATCACACCAAGCAAGAAAGACTGTGCACGCCAGGAACACGTTCTCCTCCTCGACGTACAGGATCTACCACAGCGGAGCTGTCAGCCCAACGGTGTGTCTCCGTCGGGGGAAGGAAGGTGGGAGGAAGAAGTGAAGAGATACGTACACGGATTTGCATAGCTCTGTCCTCACACAGCTAGGTGAGAACTCTAGCTCCAGCCACCAGCAAGGAGAGGTGCCAACCGGTAGCGGCTCTGGAGGCCCCAGTAAGTCAGATGTCCCCCGGCCCAAGTATGCGTCTCTTCACTAAATACACAAGAAGCAATCATCACCATTACCTTTATTTCATTATACCCATCTACTGACTTACCCCACAATCCTGCCTATTAAGACAGTATTTTCTCCAGTATTCCAGGCCTGGATTAATTCAATTTAAAGCTGCAAAGAGGAATACTTCGCCAAGACACCAAAACCGCACTCGGGTAAATAATCTGTCTTTTGTAATACCATCGACATATGATTTATTAACACCAAACAAATACTGCCTTTCGAAAATTACCACGGAAATTAAATGTTAAAACCGCACATAAATCACAGTGTGGTTAGACAACAATATAAACGTGAGCAAATTTAAACTTGTGCTGGAGATCGCTCCTCTCCCATCAGAACTAACGGAACTGGAGATCATCAGTCTTTACTACAACCCCTGAACTGCTTTACTTCAGAAGACTGTGTATTTGTTCCCAGTTTAATTATGGCAAGCCGTGCGGACGCCTCAAAGAAGACTAAAGAAACCATGACACGTGGCGCTATGGCAACATTCCTTATCTGCAGAAAGGTGAACAGAGCTTAATCGGCCATCATTTAAGAGCCCCAGTTGGTTTCTCTCATTCAGATTAAGCCCACAGGGAACTCAGTAGCCGGCTCTCCCGAGAAGGACGCAGTGAATGGGACACGCGTGCTGAAGGCAGCGAGAGTGCCCGCGCAGCCGCGTATTTACGAGCTTCAGCAGTCTGCAGTCACGTGCACAACGCCCATCAGAGAGGACGCCAAGAAACCGAAGCAGCGGACACCAAACTATTACAAAATGCAAGGTCAGCCAAAGAAGCGCCATTTTGCAAGGAAGCCAACAGTGGACTATTATTTTTTGATGAGAAATATCTACATAATGAAACCAGAAGTTTGAGGTACAAGGGTTAAATGCCCAAAGGGCATGGGGAATAGGCACCACCTACGCAAGCCTCAGTTACGAAACACCAGAAAGAGGTTTTTTTCATTGCTGAAGAGGCATTTGAAACATCGAGAAATCGTAGTGAATCACAAAGATGTTTGCCAAGGCAACGAACACAACGTGGAACAGATGAGACATATTCAGTGCTAAAGGAAAAGCAGCAGGTTAAAGCTGCAATAAACCTCGAAAGCTTCGAGTGCGCTGAGGTTAAACAGGGAGAGCGCTTTTGTCTCTTCCTTAGCCCAGTACAGACTCTACGCTCATCCTGCGGCACGTTCACACTAGGTGAGGTACCGTTTGGCATCCAGGAACCAAAGGAGGAGTGACCAAGAGTGAAGAACTGCAGCTTCACATTACTTCCCCCTTGGGACACCTTTTGTCCAACTACTCCTTAATTCCCCCACGTCCTCCCTTTCTCACTGAAGCTTTGGCCCTTTCTAAAGGGAGGAACTTCGTGGCTACCAGCCTCAGCGCAGAGCCCACATACCAGATGACGAACACCCACTTCCCCCGCCAAAGGTACGCTTGCATTCCAGACGGGCTTTTCCACCCGCTTCCGAGACAAATGGGACACCATTTTCTCTGCGAACTTTGCACTGTGAGATTTCTTTGTTTATGACGACGGAGATGGCGATATGAAAAAAGGTCTGCTATTGGAGGAAAACAAAGAAAACTCAGTGCCTGTCTTCTGCAGCCACGCCATGGAAGCCATTTACTGAGCGTGGACTCTTCCCCATACACACCCGAATTCTGCTGACAGCAGCAGCTCTTTCTTTCTCCCTCCATCCTTGTCTTTCTGCAGACATTGCCTAGCAGCCGCAGCTCTCCGTCAGCTTTGATAGCACTTAGGGTGTCAAGTTAAGGACAGAATTCACTGAAATGCAATTGTTTCCTGATCTCTTTCAGTGAGCAACGGTGGATATTCCAGGTACTGTGGGACACTTCACGCTAAATGATGCTGAGGGATGCTGAACTCATGAGGCTGGCCTTTAAAAAAGCTATAAAAGTTTAAAAACCTTTTTTAAAACTGTGCATTTCTATACTAAACAAATGGCCACTCGCTGCTAGCAGAGCCCAGAGGCCCAACCCTGGCACTGCTGGTAGAAGGGTAGCAGGCATCAGCTCACCATATTTGTACATTCAAAAATCAGTTTCATTTGGCAGAAAAATCAATTTCTGAGAACAGGTTTTTTGCTCTGTGTTTTTCTTTTTTTGTGGGATTTCCTAGAATCTTTTAAACACTTGCCACGTGCAAAGACAGGAAACTGTCTGCTTTGACAAGTGCTTGAGGCAGAGCGTGTGTTACATGCTGTCAGGGGCTAGGAAGCTGGATTCCTAGGCTGTAATTCTGGCTTCGCTGCTGACTCAGAGAGTGACCATCATGTAATCGCTCCGTTCCCCTTTCCTCCCTCTGCCAGTGCTGAGCCATACTCAGCTAGCTCAAAAGACCCCAAGAGGCAAGTGGGGCTGGGCCTTGCATATCCTGGATGTAGGGATCATGGAATTAGTCATGCCTAAATTTCCATCAGATCTACCTATTTTACGCTGCTCACCTCCTGTGTTAGCACCTGGCTTTTCATGCTCCCGACTGTGGTGCTCGTGCCACTCTTCAGACCGGTGGGGTTCTTTGTTCACACACGTGCCGTTAATCGGCGTGTTTTCCAAGGGCGCAGGAAGACTGCGCACATAAACGGGAGCGCTGCCCAGCTGAAGGCAAGCTGAGCAGAGCTGACTCTTGGCAACTAGTGTTTAAAATCAATCAAGTCAGTCACAGAGAGAATGCAGGAGAGGGTCTTGAAATCTGTCTTCAGTCTGAAAACACCTTTTTCCAGTTTGGGGAATTTTGGGGTGTGGAATAATTTGCAGTTCTTTAAAGATTAACAGACTGTCTAAGGACTGCAAAGACACCATCCGAGCAAGAACGCTGCTGACCCTGGCCCTTTTCCCAGCTCTGCTAGTGGCCAGGGAGCAGTTATTGTCCAGGGCTATGTCAAGCAGCAGGCGTGATGACATGTAAGAACATTCTGGTTCATACAACATACCCAAGAAGCATAGAAGCTGCAGCCATGTATGTATTGTATTGCTGCTGCCAAGACGGACGATGACCACACTGCAAAACATCGTTAAGCAAAATACTCCTGAGAAGAGGCAAAGCCACCTAGATCCCACACCCTGCAGCATCCTGGCAAGCTAGGAGAAGCATGGGACAGCACTAACAGATTCCCAACATGCTGGCAGAGTGGAAGAGCTAAAGTCACGGCCCTTCATTATTCTCTTCTGCACAAGCAGGATGTTCCAGGGTCAGAGGAAAAGTTTCCATCTCAAGGCCAAATGAGCACTTTGTGCATACAGCAGGTATTGGTATACACCATAGAGCCAAAGGAGGCTTTGAGAAGACAGTTCATGATACCTTACATAAACATATTCCCCCTCATGCTGTCGTTCCTACGGACAAAATGGATCTCTCTTTTACTGAAGATCACTGCAAGTCGCTGCAATGCAATAGCTTTTCATGAATCACAAAGCTGGAACCACATTCCCCATATGTAGAAAGAGTTTAAGTGCCGAGGGCAATCGAACAATTCATTTACATTGTGTCTCTCCTGGGCCCGCACATACAATTTGTTCTTAGCCTCCATTTTCCAAGGAAGTCAACAAAACCAGAGGGCTCTGCACCTACTAGAAGACAGCCACATTTAGCAGTAGAACAACGTGGTTTTCTTCAGCAATTTAAGTGACATATATATATATATATATATATGTATCTGTGAGAGAGATAGCTGCATCTCACGTAAACTGCCAAATACAGATCTGTTTAGATAAGGTACTCTATATATGCTGTGTATATGAGCATGTGTATACATATCCACGTAGCTAATCTGCTCCACCTTATGCATTCTGCACAGTATGAGCATGCACACACACACAAACATAAACAAACTTGGACTTATGCTGCCGCCTCTCTCGTGCCGAAGGAGCGAGGAGGAGGATGCCCAGCCTAGCCCACGCCCAGACTGTCTGAAGGCAAGTTTAGGGTGCAGCCAAGCACTTGTTTATGTAACAGCAAGGTACAGCTGCAGTAAAAGGGAGACAGGAGCCAGGGCCTCCGCTGAATATTAAAAAAGGAGAAACGTAACCAGCACTAAGGTATTCTCCATATTTCCCAAGCAAAGACTACGGGTGCTTCCAGGAGCTGAAAACCTGTTTAGGAGCCTGCATTGCCACACACCCTTTACTAACAGGAACGCGGCCTGAGCCTGTCTACTTGCAGTCAGGGATGTGCAGCACCCTGGGAAAGAGATAGCAGAAGGGGCGGTATTAATTCTACCCTGCTTTCATAAAAAGAGTAGAATACATTCCAAATAGGAAATGCATCGATGGAATAGGATGAAATTTGGGGGAAAAAAAATCAGGGAAAACAACACACTCTGTGGTGAAGTCACTGAGATGGGTGCTGGGCAAACATGAAAAGACCACCCTCCGGCAAGGACATCCACATAGGAAATAACTGGTTTTCAAAAGGCTGTTTTGCAGAAAATTCCATAATCAAAACTGTAATCACAAAAACTACCTTATGCTGCAGTGTCCCATTTAGGGGATTAGGAGAGTAATCGCAATCTGCCCCGAGCAGCTCTGCCCCAGCATCCAGACACTGCATACATTAGAAATTACATCCCTGTTTTGATAAACAGAATTCTCAGGCACTCTAATGAGCTCTGCAAAGTGAGCCTTTTAAAAGTCAGGGAGATCATATGCAAAGGTCTCAAAGAAATCAAACAGTCTCGGTGATTTTATTTAAGTCGTGCAGTTGAGAATACAAAAAGCCGTCAGATCGAATGTGAAATGAATTCAACATTTCCCAGGTATGCCAAGGGAGCAGACGGCTTCTCAATCCCAGAGATCTGCCAAAAGGATCTGTAAATTCAAATATAACATTGCTGGATTCCACCCTCATATTTTGTTATGAGAGATCTGTGTTTACATGCAATGTAGCAGAAAAGAAATAAAAGGCCAGATTATGTCCCTTGATATTATCCCTTCCAGAAGAAATTTATAAAGATGAAAACAGGGTGTCAGTGAACGAGTTAACGCATACCACAGTCTAGAGATTCTGGAGATGGGAGGAAAGAAACAGCAGTGAGGAGGCATTAGCACAGACACTCCCAGTGTAATACAGTCCTAAAGCTTAACAGAAGCCTTGGGGGGGTTCATATTTTCTCCACTACTGTCTATTATTTCTGTTCTTGGAGACTAGAGAGCGATCTGGCAAATAAATCATCTCTACTGATTTTTTGATTTTTTTTTTTCCCAAGGCAATCGGAGATGTTATTTCCCATTTCTAATAGGGAAGGAAAACAATACTTAATTACAAATTAGGACAAAACTCCCCAAATCTGAAATGCCTGAACAGATACTGCTGAGCAGAACCAAAGACTGCCACCAGCACCAGCCGCAGAAACCCAACAGATCGCAGAGTCGTGTCTCAGGCCCTAGCTAGAAAAAGGCACCTGCAGTGTGCAGCGTCGGTGCACGGAGCCCCGGCTGCCAGCCCAGGAGCCGTTACCGACAGCTCAGCGCCGAGCAGCTCGACCGATACGCCCAGCACCACACGATGGGTCCTACCTGCAGCGTGTAGCAGCGCTGCTGAGGGGGGAGCTGGGACTAAAAATAGGAAATGGGGGGAAAAGGCTGTCGCGAAGTACAGAAATGCACCTTCCCGCTGCAAAGCACAAACACGGCCGCCTTCCTCGCTGGCAACTTCTTGAATGCCTGGCTCCTGAGCAAGGACAGCCACCCCTAGCCCTTTGGGGATGGAGGGTGGCGATGCTGCTGTGCCCATGGCCACCTTCACTCGCACAGGCGTCAGGCAGCTGTGGGCTGCTGTGGGCTGCCACGACCGGGAGCACTTGAACCCCACTGCAGCTGGGCTGCTCAGTCCCCAGCAGGGCTCAGAGAGCATGGGAAAGGAGGCAAATGGCAAAGAGGATACGAAAGGTTAGGAAAATGAAGGGGAGAGCAATACACACGGCAACAAGCACCTGGGAAGTGCTGCAGGGGGAGAGGCAGGGCAGGGGGAGAAAGAGGGCTGAAGGGGGTCCAAGCACTGAGCACAATTGCAAGCACATGGCAGTAGTAAGAGCATATATAGAGGCTATAGGAGATTCTTCCTGGGATGAAGATTTTATCCAGTATTAGAGGTGGAGGAAGAATCAAAAAATCCCACTCAACTAATGCTACAGTGGAACTGGAAGTGAAAAAGTGCACGGGCTGATTAATAGCCCACTATAGCCCCAAGAAAACTGACAGGAAAGAGTCCCTGGTGGCTGAGGTTCACCGCTAGGAAACAAACATATTAGGAGAGAATCAACACAAAATGTAATGACCAGGAAGCACACAGCGAGTGGCATTCACAAGTAGCAATATTCTTCAAAAAGAAGCAACTGCTGAGGTGTTCAGTGGTGGAATAGCAACAAATGTGGTGGCTTGGAGGATATGTTACAAACTGAGCTCTACTTCAGCTTCAGACTTCAGGTCAAGACCACCACATTGACATGCTTTTGGAGCGCTCAGTTAAATGCCTACACATACCTCTCCGAGGGCACCACCAACCAAACTTGGTAGTTTACTGTGGAAGCAAAATTGAGTAAAGCCAGATAGGTGACAAAAGGAGGATAAGAAGAGTCAGCATATACAGAAGAATTAATTTGCACTGGTGTGCAAGGAAAAAGTTGATTAAATTACTTCATTATGTTAACTTGGAATAACTTTCACCCAGTTCACTAGGTAACTTTCATCCGCAGCATTCCACCGAAATGTTACCACTGTTCTTGTCTGTGATAAGAATATTACACATCTAGCAGTACATGTGTAATCAATAGAACAAGTTGAAATATTGCAAATGTGAACCCTTCAACAATAGAACCTCCAAGGTGAATAGCGAGAATTAAATTAGTGAAGAAGTTTTTCTGATTTCTTTAGGCACGATTCTGCATTATTTGTATAGCTGATATTCTATTTGATGCATGAACTCTAAATTGCATTAAAAATAAAGAGAGAGGAGGAAGAAATAATCTACAAACTAGGTATTGATACGTCCTGTCTCCACGTGACTGTACAGGGACTGTGAACAACACGAGCTCCGTTGTTTGCTGACACAAACCATGGTAGACTTTGACTCAGTCTGCAAAATCCCCACATACTTTAGCTGATGTAAAATTTCCATATCCTCCTTTCATGCAAAATAAATACTGGTGACTGTGTTCTTTGTTTGTAGAGAGATGCAGATAACAAGTTTGGATTATTTACAATGGTATAAAATGTTTGACCTTGCAGAGCACTCCTCACCAACTGACTGGCAGATTATGGAGCGTGGATGCGAATACGGGGTTTTTTTTGTCCCACCTGCAGCTTTACCAGGCCTCCCAGCTGCATCTGTCACAGGCAAGGGCAAGAACTGCCATGTGTATTTCAACATTTGCAGCCAAATCATAGTATAACAAACTAGACTCACTTAAGTCACCTATAGTTGCAGCATCAGAGTGTTCACGGTGTATTTCTTACCCATTTCCCCAGAATTGTTACCCTGCAACCATCTCTTGCTTCTGTCTCTGATTTTGTGCGTTAAAACTTGTTACAGGCCTTCAAGATTCAATATGTACTCACACATGTATGTGTGCATCCCTGAACTTTCTCTTCCCCACATGTAGCTGAGTTTAGTAAAGAGATACCAGGTAAACTGAAATTCCTCCATGCGGTACGATACAGAAACCTTTTTGTTCTAATATTAATTGTCTTGTCCCCTCTCCCTTGCATTTCCCCTTCCAGAATGCCTCTGACTACAATAAAGGGTCTCACATGAGTTTATTCCTGAGGGCTGCCTGACTGCAGTTATTCCACCCAGCACCACAGGTTGTTACCCTTCGTGACGCTGACAGTACCAGCAGGTTGATTTTAATAGAAGCTGCCAATTAGCATCTAAGATATCAGTTAACAAGACAGTTTCTTTTAATGGCTTGTATTGATGAGTGAATTAATGAAATTCCACAACTTCTTTAAGAGTAGAGAGTACTCATGTGACGCCCTTGGGCAGCATACAAACCATCTCCACTCGTGTTTCTGTTCAGGCTGGCAGCAGGCTGAGAGAGGAAACGGGCTACGAGCATCCCCTTCAGGCTACAAGCATCCCCTTTTGGGTGCCACCTAGACAGCTCTGATGAAAACTCCTGAGAAGATCCACAGCCAGTGGCTTCGGTGCAGCAATACTGACCTACAGTCACTTTCGTGTATGGCCCAGCATTAATGTTTAGGAAAGCTGGCAGAACAAAACTCTGGCAAATACTCAAAGTGTCCTGTGGGATAAGACCAATGCTGAGGGGAACTCATGGTCTTTTCCCTCTGAAATGACACTTTAAAGCTTCAATGGTCAACCCACTTCTAAGAAGTGTCCAAAAAGACAGATATTGAGAAGAATATAGTTAGACGAGTTTGCTCTACCTTTAATTAGAAGACCATTAATATCAAGTGCTCAATTTTAATTGCTATCAAGTAAAGCTTCTACTTTTTAAGGGCACTTGAACTTTTCTAAGAGCACGAGTACCAGCACGCTATTAGAACATGCAATAAATACTAACAGCATTATCAGCATTGTTGCCTCTTGAAGCCACGTTTCATAAGTGGGAAACAAATTTGCATATGTATCCACCACTGCACATGGATAGCAAAATGTGCAGGTATTTGGGTCACAGTACAAGTTAGCATAGTCCTAAAACATCATCTTGCATGTGTAAGCACCTTGTCTTCCTAAGGACAGTTTGGTTTGCTCAAATAATCAACTGAGCACACAAGTGAAAGTACCACCAGAGAGCCAGAGACTCCAATCAGCCCCGCGCACTTTACAGTGACACCTCAAAAATTCAACCAAGATGCAATGGGAGTTTGTACACAGGACACAGAAACCAGGTGCCTTAACGTGATTTTGGACAGGACAATGGAGGGTTAACAGTTTACATGTACACAAGAATCATACTGGTCTTACCTTTCAGTTGCTAAATAAAATTCATTCCCTTTATCAGACATGGAGATTATGAGCCCTGAGAACCTGTACATGAGTTCCAAGGGAGAGATCCCAGAGCAAGTTTAGAGCCCGATGACCAATGGGGATGGCTCAACATGGTGTCCTGCTGTAACAGGCTTCAGCGTGGGAAGGAAGAGGGCTGCACTGGTGCAGTGCTGCACCCAGGCTCAGGCAGAGTCACTGCAGCATCACCGCTTCCAACCCCCAAACCAGCTCATTTGAGGCCCAGGTCAGGGATATTTGTGCAGTGTTCCAATCCACCGTCTAATCAAACCCTAAGATCAAAACAACTCTGAGAGGGCACTAGGACGCATGTTTTATTGACAGATCATAAATTCTGTGCACAAACTGTCAAGCTACTGTCTGCCGCTTTCTGTCCTCCTCCTTCTTACAGAAGAGATAAATCACAGAGTTAAACCTTATTGACTCAAGCCTTTCATTCACTATTTGGGGATAACTGCTTATGAAGTCATCAGGCATTTGTTTGATTTATCACAAATTCATGAAGGTGTTTAACTCATGAACTGTCACAGGAGTGAAGTTAACATAGCTTCTAACAGTGAAAATAAGAGGATATTTGAGACTAGGGGTAAATGAGAGACCACAGTCTACACAGGTTGGAAAGTAGCTGGTTCCACGTGAATAGCATAGGGCAGAGAAGAAATAGATTAAATAAACAGATCTTGCTATTTTATTTGAACCCAGGTATATTAAGGAAGGAATTTTTCACAATGAGGATTATGAGAAACTAGCCCAGGTTGCCCAGAGAGATGGTCACTGCCCCATCCCTGGCACCATCCCAGGTGAGGTTGGCCGGGGCTCTGAGCAACCTGCTCTAGTTGCAGATGGCCCTGCTCAGTGCAGGGGGGTTGGACCAGATGAGCTTGAAAGGTCCCTTCTCACCCAGTCTATCATTTTGCTGTGTTTTTTAACCAGTTAACACATACTTCAGGACATAACACTCCATGCAATCAGCCCTTCAGCAGAAAGATGGAAGACAGATTTGCATTCAACTAACTGATCAAATGTTAAGAATGTCTTCATTACCTGAATAGTTTAATTTTATTTGTCTCTAATCTAATTAGTAGAGAGAAGTGGGAGGGCAGTGGGAGCTGACTGGTGTGGAGGGGAATGCCTTCATGTCTGCAATATAGAAAACCTCCCATTCCCTACATGGCTTTAGCTGAGTCAGTGCTGGATGTCAACAGATTGATGTTCCCTTCCAATTACCTCACTAGTTTGCTGGACTGTCTGTTCTTGAAAACTTTCTTTAAAGGCTTTAATAGCAGGCATTTATTTCTGCTACAGATAAGGTGAGTCTAGCTTTTTACGTGTAGTAATTTAATAGGAACCCAGATCTAATTTAATAGATCCTTTATGTCTCTGTCAAAGACTGTTAACATTGATTGGTGCAATGTCTCATAGAAGTCAGTAAATACATTAATCTCTCGAGAGCTTGCAACAACGATTCTGTTAACAGCATGAGCAATACAGATGGACAAACCATTACTGAATAAATAAAGAACTGAAAACTTATGCTAAACCAAGTCTGAAAAACTCTGGAAATCAAGGCAATACTGACACTCCCTGGATTAGTGAATACTACTAAATCTGGACCAGACTTCCTGAACCCTCAGAAGTAGCAGGCTGAATTAGTTACTGTGTGCTAACATGTTGTAGTGAAGTTTAATTTACAAGCACTCTCCCTGTATCAGGAGTCCAACCAGAATGGCCATGTGACAACTGAGACCCATCCTAGATATGAAAGCTGGCCAAGAAAACCATGTAGGACACCTCTTCCTGGCACTCAGAGAGAGGAAGTCCTAGATGTATTTGTTATTTATCCACTTCTTTGTCTGTCTACGCTTTCTACAACGCTTCACTTTCTGAATGTACCCATGCAGGAACTAGCACGTGGGACTTCCTGCTGGATGCTGAACATCAACAACTCCAACTGCTTTAGGAAGCTGACCAAGTGTTCAAGCCCTTTGCTGAAATGCTCAGCAATTCCCAGCATAGATTTATTTTTTTTTCCCCCTCTAAACAACTGGCCATCACTGGTAAATGTACATTAATACAAAGAAGATTCATGTAAACATTAATGAGTGATCCAAAGCTATTCTGAGTAGCATATCATTGTCTCCTTTTTATTTCAAAGCCAGCCTGTAACAGAGCTTGGGTAGGAAGCACAAGGAAAGTATCATGGCAGGAAGATCAGTGTGTTTTGGATGCAAAGCAGGAGCTTATCTGTTTTACTACTGCAGCACCAGAGAAAATCAATTTTGACACAGAACTGCCACTTTACAAGCAAATAACTATACTTTCCAATAACCTAATCTGTGCAAAGCCTACTGAAAATTCCCTAAAGAACCAGTAGTTAAAACCTCCATTAAATCAAAGGGTTTAATATGGGAAGGGAAGAGAGGATGCAGTTTGACTTGGGAATGTAATGGACTCAGTGGGGAAATAAATATGTTGTTTTATGTGTACAGTTACAGAATTTGAGAACACAGCATTCATTTCAAAGGGAATTCTCTTGCTGTGCAACTTATTCCTAAACAGATGTGATTTTTGCTTATTCAAAAACATTTAGGTAACAATTACAGCATAATAAATTATAATTGCCATCATCTTCCAGCTATGCTATGACTTCTATGCAAACACAAAGAAAATGCAATTATATAGAACTGTAAATCCTATTTTCAGGTAGCTTAGAGCACTGACAAAACGCTTGTTTATTTTACTTAGAATGAACAATACTTTTAAATCTTATCTGTAAAATTGAAAAGGCTGCATCCTTTGAGTAGTCTGGCAGACTGATAAGGTCTGTCTTACACAACTACTGCTCAAATTGGGGCCTAACTCTAAGGAAGTTAATTATCTTCCTGAAGCTTATATTTTACTCTTATGCATTATATTAAGAGTCTCTTTAAACTAGTTTCTGAGCTGACATTTTAATTAAGCAGGACACGACCACTGTTTGAACACTGAAGAAAGAGAAAATAACTAGAAATTGACTGAAAACCAAGATTTTCGTGATTGAATATTGCAGGAGACCACACATGAACCCAACACTTTGTATGAATACAAATTATCCTCCAGCGTTTCAGAGAACTGTAACTTAGGGGTGGAATTCTACAAGATAATTCATAAATCTCCACAAATGCTCCAACTCTTTATTAAATTTTACAGAGGTTTACTAAACTTCCACAGTATATTGCTGATTTCCTCCTCATCTACTTCTGTAGCATTAGAAACCGAGTTCAGTGGCTTACGCTGCAAAACTCTGTGTCAGGACGTGTCATTTATTTGGTTTTTTCCAGTGTCTCCTGATCAGACAGTTCAGAATTTACAGTTGAGCTCCAGTCGGTAGTATGCAATGTTAATCTTGTACTTAATGCAAATGAAACAAAAATGTGCCTTTGTGAATGGCTAAGTCCACAAAGGGCTGTCAAAGCTTCTGTCACGCGCTCATCAGATTACAACGAGGTGTGCACTCTCAATGGCTAAGTATGGACATGCTACAGTGGGTTCCAAGGCTGGGAAATCAACATGACCAGGAAGGTCCTATGAAGAAGTAAAAACTACCCATAGCATAACAGAAGACCATGACACTAGCAGGAGGTCACCATGAAGACTCAAGGTGCTGCTTACAAAACTTTTCCCTAAAGAGCCCGTTTTAGCAACAGGGAGAACTTGATTTGGTGTTGAACCATCCAAATACCAACTCGTATTCACCTACAAAGAGATACAAGCCAGTAGCTCCAGAAGAGAATGTGGAGTCTTCAAGCTTTCCATGAAAGTTTAAAGAGTGCTCCAGAGTGCTGTGAGACAGGGGAGGTATGCATGCAGGTTTGCTGCCTTGGCTCAATCTGCAAGCTCTTTTGCTTGCTCTCTCCACTAAGTATCAGGGCGATTCATGATCCAGAGAAAAGCTTATCTGCACCTCTGCAGTGAGCTCGCTCTATGTACCAGCAAAGGCAAATTACAAAGCAAAAAGAACTCAAGCTTTGAGTGGCTTTCTAAGAGACTTCCAAGAGGAGTTGGGGAAAGCTGAGGAAATAACATTAACTTCAACCAGAACACAGATCTCCAGGTGGAATAGGTTTCTAGAGACTCAGTGGGCCCTGACAAAAGAATGGAGTATGGGATGGAGGAGGCCAACCTCCTGCCAAACATCGACCAGAGAAGCACAACCAGACCCCTCGTGGGTGGTAAGATTGGATTATATAAATTACAGTATATAAGAACAGGACTCTTCAACCATAAAGAAACAAAATATAAGCAACATGATTCAATGACCGATTTTCTTTCATTATTATTACCCGACAATCTCTCTTTCAACAAAGAGAGACATTCACCATTGTTATTTCAATAATGTTTCTATGAAGGCTAAAGAAAAAAACCCACCACTGAAAAGAAGCAATTAGACATTGATCTTATCCAGACATAATCTTGGTAAATACTGAGCACAGCCTTCCAGGGTGTTCAAAAGACACTAAACTCTAAAGCAGCAGTGAATCTGAACTTATGACTATTTCTGCCAAGTGTCCAAAGAGCCTCTACCATGCTGGGTGGCTGTTTAAAGCTCGGGTTGCTCCTTCCCTGACTAGAAATTACACCAACTCTGAGGTCTGTGCTTGGTAAGAGGTCACAACAGAAGGAAGGAGTGGAGGCAGAATTTAGATTTCAGGTAGAATGAATCTAAAAGGTCTTACAAGCCAAGTTTGCTCCAAGTACTCATTCTTCAGATGAATTTTTCACTGCAGGATGGGTTCAATTATTCCATCTGTCCACTACCCTCTTCATTCCCTTCCTGTATTACTTCAGAATACATGGAAAAGATCAGTGCAGACTTAACTGTATCTATGCTTTGTTACTGCCTCCTATTTTATACTATATTTTGATATTATGATTTTCTGAAGCTGATCGGGAATTTTCTGACAAAACAGGTTTTTTGCCAGGAAATAAAAAAATCACCAAGACAAATTTGTTTCGCAGAGGTGTTCAATGCAGCAGAATTTCACTGAAATACCTTTTTAGGGTCCCGTGCTTATTTTAAAGCCAAAACATCCAGTTCCAAGGCTACTTGTATCTCCTAAATGGCACAGAAGGGAACCAACTTTTGACCTGATTTTTCTGGATGCTGCTTCTGAAGACACATTTCAAATGTTTTGGTTGGATTTGATGCCACCTTGGAAGAGGACCATTTTCAAAACATTAATGTTTTTTCTGTCTCAAAAACTGTAATCTACTCATGTCATCTCTGTTCCTTTTTTAAACAGAATAAAAGCTTCACTAGACCAACTATATTCTTAAGGATTATTGTGAAAAAGCTTTTTATTTCCATGTTTATAACATGAAGAGTTACCCTTCAGTAAGAAGTTTAAAATCACCACCTATCCTACAGAGTCACACTTCCTAGTGACTAAAACACTCACTAAACTCACTAAAACATGGAATGAGACTGAAACTGAGAATTCAGACAGGCTGCAGAACAATTAACAACATTACTATATGTATCTTTCTGTCTATCACTAAAGAAATTAACCTTAATATCTTTGCTAGATATCACTAAAGTGTTACAGCAGTTACGTTAGAAATCAATTATAAAATGCAACTTCAATTATAATTAACCAAACTTCACTGACATCAGTGTGAAGCCCAACTCTGGAAAAAAAAAGGAACATAAAATCTATATTTGTTTAGCATAGTTTTCTTGAACAGCACAGGGGTTTTATTTCTTTTTAAAAAAATAATAATGGGATTTTAGAAGTGCTTCAGTAAGTCACAATCCATTTCTATGTCATGCAATATGCAATCTATGCAATGTGATATGGAGAAACACCACGACTTTGAAACTCTTCTCCAGAAAAATGCAGAAACAATTCCAAGACCTAGAAAAGGTCACCCAAGTGTCGGACTTTGGTTCAGGGAAAGTGTTTGTAACATCCTGAGGCAGAAGCCCAAGCTTCATCAGTGACAGGCACTCAGGATGTCAATTTGTCTGCAGATGGCTGAGCTGTTTTCTGAATTGTTTTCTTAACAGGGAGGCAAGATCCTCTCAGAACTGTGACATGCTCCCATGTTGTCACATCCAGGAAACTGCTCATAAGAGAGGTTTCATGCCTTAACTATCTTTTATGGAAGACTTACTTTAATTTGATCTAAAAATTAGCAAGTTGCTGAGTACTCTCCTGAAGAAGATGACCTTATACGTGCATCCCAAGGTTTCCAAGGCAGTATTTCAAATCACCATGAACTACAGGAAGGAATTTTAAGTCTGTAAAAGGGATGCTGTCGCATTAAAAGCTATTTTATCTGCATGAGTTTTAGATACCAACGCTGCTTTTCTCAGAGAAATAGCAGCAGACAAAAGAGGAAGGAACAATCACTGACAAAATCCAGCTGTCCCCCATCAGCAGCTAAGGTTTCCCTTTCCACCTAATCTTTCATCACTTCTTTTGTTTCCTTTAGAAAAATATTTGTCCTTAACATAGATGCCTGGGCTGCATTTAACTTTCTAGTGAGTAAAATGAAAATCAAGTTCACACTCTACTTAAATATTTCAAGGAGAAGAGAAGGAAAATGGTGAAATCAAACAAACAAAAAAGTCTTTGAAAAACACTTATTTTTCTTAAGACCTTGGGGAAAGAGTTGAACTTACAGGAGTCACAAAGTGAAAGAAAACATTTTATCAACCGGGCCACCTGGAACTCTGTCTGCTGCTTCCAAAAAAACTATAGGGCAGAATGATTGTCAGAAATTAATTTAAACAGTCTGTTAATTTTGTTCCTTTAAAAAAGGTTAGTAACCAATGCATTTAAACGGCAAAGGATTTAATGGGTTTGCTCCATTTTAGAGCTACAGCAGAGGGATCCATTTTCATGGTTGGGGAAGGTTTGCAAAGGGTCTCAAATAGGTGGCTTAAAGCACATTAACCGACCTGGAAACTAAAAAAAACCATCCCTGAGAAACAGGGTTAATCTAGAACTCTTGGAATTTCATCAAAAGCCAGGACCACTTGGCACAGCTGCAATACAAGTGGGAGACAACAACATATTCCAGTTGTCTCCTGCCTTCTCTGGTGTACAAATGCATATACGTACTCCGAGAGTGGCACAGAACGGGACATAGCAAGGTCAAAACCAAGTGTCTGCCAGTCAGTGATCAAGTGGCTACTTCAGACTCCTTAGAACATTCTCTCTTCAGCTCCACTCATAATTTAAAGTCATTAGATGGCAGAAAGGCTTGCACAATGGCAACTACAGGTGACAGTTCTGCAAAATTACACATGTAAATAATCGCTGGGTGCCTTTTTCATTTGTTCTTCTGGTACAAGTTAGGAATCGCATAATGAATGAAAATAATACCAAGAAACCATATCAGAATCCATGGTAGTAATCTCTGACTTGGAAGAACCAGGAAATTTTTACTTTAGTCTAAGATGTGGCTCTGGTATTTTTATGCATTTGGAGTTTGTCTTACAACCTCTTCCCTTTTAATCTATGTTCCTCATTTTGTTCATCTGCTCCATTTTCTGACGTGTCAGCATCCTGCTTTAGATCTTTAGTAGATTGAAAGGTGTGCCCTGTGGGTTACACTCTCTCTAAATCATCCGTGATGTATTACGCTTGGCTTAAATGACTGAGTCTCATTTGCACAATTGCCCTATTAATTTACTCATCATTGATTTACACCACTTTTGTTGGAAATCCTCCACCAGACCTCTATTTCACGTGTACTCTCAAAAGCTCCCTTCCAGTCTTTTTCTCCCCTATCATCTTCCTTGTCTCATTTCTCTTCCATTTGTTGCCATTCATTTATCTCCTACCTTCTTCCTCCCTCTCCCTCCCACTGTTCTGTCTTCCTTCTGTTTCTTCTCTGTTCTCCTCCATTTCTTCCCTCCCTGCAAGTCTACCTCCTTGCTTCACAGCAGCTAATAAATCTACCACAGAAGGCTAGAAAACCCAGAAGACTCAGGTATAAAGGTAAAGGAATGTAAATAAATCAAGATTCCTCATGAAGAGGAGCAACAGCTGTGACAACTTCTTGGAGAGTTCGAAGACTGATGGGTGACTATCATTATCTATCTTAGAGTACTTTACTATATCCTTGCCTCTTCTTGTCTTCCTGAGAGGAGCTCAGTCTCTTAGTTCCTATCTTAGGGTTAGTTTTCAGCCCTCTCAATATATCACATGCCCCTGGACTGGTGCCCTGATAACCAGTACGACTACCAAAGCCAAACACTTGATCTGTTCTGTCTTTTTCTAAACAGTCAACAAATTACTTGGATTTGACAGCATGCACTTAAATGTACACGTACACAGTTTTAAATATAGACAAATGTAACTATATAGTAGAGGCATTTTCCAACTCTCATGTCTGCATGCTTCGTGTGAAAATGAATTTTTAAAAACCCCATTGTTACCAAGCTGAAAGACTCATTCAATGTTTCTTTCACTCAAAATTTCAACAGAAGAATGGGGCCAAAGAGCAAAGGGTTAGACTAGGAGGACTACAGAGATGTACATATTCGTAGAGGATAAATAAATAACCTAATCCTAATGCCACACTCAGCAGGGCAAAGGCGACAGAGAGAGAGAGAAAAGCATAAGAGGGAGAAGCGAAAAATATTGGAAGACTCCACAAAGCAGTAAGCACATGCGAAGTGAACGAGCTTCTCACTCTGGAGGTCAGCCACAATCGAACCAAGTCTCCAAAGGTCCTTACAGCGCCTGGCCATGCCCTTCCACCAAAGGCTCAGAGTGACAGCAGCACCCACCTGGGAAGTCTGAGAGTCTCGCTGGTGCAATAACACCTGATATGTATCTTTGAGACCCCCAAAGGCAAAAGAAACCCCTGCGTGTGAGCGTTAGGGCCTGTTCTTATTCTTGGCAGACACAACGCTCGCTTTAAGTGCGCTGCTTATATCTGCAATAAATATAAAATAGCTACAGTTACCAGTAAGTCAGATCATTCGCTTGAAAGAAAAAGTCTTCCTCCTATACAAAAAAAAAGAGTGAAAGACTCAGCTGACAACATTCTCCAGCTCCTAAACCCAAGTGAACAGCTACAACGTGCAGCTACGAGCCGGACAAGGCCGCAAACTTCCACCGCTTGGTTATTATCTGAAAAATAGCATGTAACTACAAAGTAATGACAGACATTCAGAGATAATATGCTGCAATAATACAGTATGTGAGGTTACCCATTTTATTCTCAACCTAATTTCCATGTAGTTTGCAATTTTAAGATTTAATAACGTAGCTGAGAAAATACAAATTGCTTGTATTACCCACATATTTACATTGAACGGTACACACCATGTAATTACAGAGTCAACGGTTACGACGGAATTACAGAGTTTCTGCATAGTTCTTTGTGTCCTCCCATGTAAAGTGCCAAAAGAATATTTCAGGGCGGTGAAGAACAGCCTACAGTGATACAAAAAAAAACAACCCAAACCGACCAAAGAATGAAATTCCTCTCTCAAGATCTCTCTCTGGACAGCATAAGGGAAACACAAGCAAAATTCTCAGTGCAGAAGCACCCACCCATCAACTTCCTTTGGTCCCCAAAGTCCTACAAAAGACCACTCTGCAGGTTTTTGATTAATGTTCTAGACCTCCACTGAAAGGGTTTTTATGCTGCTGCACCTGAAGTGCTGTCCAAGAAATTGACTGATTTTGATTGACTTGTCCTGACCTGCCCTCTCCCTGAAAAATGAAGCTGGCAGCTTGCCAGTTCCCTTTGAAGGACGCTGCTTATTTTTCGTTTTCTTCGCCACTCTTAAAAAACACGCAGACAAGACTTACATATGGATGGCTCATCTCTGATGTCTGAAGGTTTCAAGTTTGAAGGTTAGAGCTAATCTTAGCTATGGCATTTTGTGCTGAATTCAGAACACAATTAATCTACAAGAAAACAAGCTTTACTAAGTGATTAGGGAAACAGAACATTGGCTTGTGAGAATATCCCAGGGAAAAAAAACCAACCAATTATTTGTATAAAATAAATAGAATGATGATCACAAAGAACTGCAAATACAATGACAATACGATAAGTACAGGCAGCAGACTGTCAAAGCAGCGAAGATTATAGAGGTCTAGAAGACAAGAAAACAAGTTATTATTTCTGATTTTGCCATAATTGTGCAGTACGACCTTGGGTAAGTAATTTCTTGTTTACTGGCGTTAAAGATTTGAAGGAGATTCTTGAGATGCAGGCAGTCCGTATTGTGGCCTGCCAAAGAACCTCAGGGTAACGCAAGCTAACAGAAAACATTTTGTCCACGGTAACATCCTGTATTACCAGATTTCAGCTGTTTCTTCGGCTTAGTGAATAAACAGGGTTGCAAACTGGGTACCGCGGAGCTTACAATGGGATATAAGAACTCTCAGAGTCACTGTGTATCCCAGCTGTAAGGATTTCTCTTCCCCCAGGACTGGAATGTGGTGTTCGCTAGTGATGCTGAAATCATCCTCAACAACAAACATTCAAGTAACACAAAAAAATAACAGACTGCAGCTCACATACCGGCATAACTACTGGGTTTTGAGGGAGAGATACAGAAAAGCATGCTTAGATCTGTCTACACGTTAAATCTATGTATTCAATCAGCTGCAAAAGACCTCTCTCTCTCATCAAGGTAAGAAATTATCAGAATGCTTACATAAGCTTGTGACTGATCCACTCTAAAAAAGAATCTCTCATCCATGGCAAAGAATTACCTTCGAAGAGGAAGACTCCCAATTGGGGTGCACCAAATTACTAATGACATCATGATCCTCACAGCTGGCTCTGACCGCTACAGGATCAGCTCCTGGGACCAACAGGTCACAGGTCCTTTGGATCATGCAAAGATACAACACACACTTCTACTGAATGAGGCAGAGCCCAAACCACAGGAGCCAAGCTCATTTTCTGGGTTTGTGTGGTTCATGCTGGGCATAGCAGGCCAGTGATAACAGACCTAGAATGAATCTTGCCAGTACACACATCAACACTTGGTTTTTCTAAGATATCTAAGCTTTCAGAGTAAAGTTTTACTGGGTCAGTGCTTTGTTTCAAGTGGTGACAACACATCTGACCCAGTCCTAGGAGCCCTACAGTTAGATTATGTAACACTGTACCTCAGCAACATATACCCAAACACTTCCTGAAATCCCTTTCAGAGTCAAGCCTTGCTTGCCAAATTTCTCCTGGTTCTTCATTTAACCGGGAAAGTAGCACTTGCACCCGATGTGATAAATACAACCCGCTTTAGGTACAGCAAGACAGAGCCTCTTCCTGCCCAAATTCCAAAATGATCCTGGTAATTACTGTGCCAGTACTCTAGTAAATTATAAACTAATCATTCATGTGAAATAAACACTCCCTTCTACTTTTAAAGGCAAGGACCACCCACCCGTGCATGAAATCTTTACCCATTGGAACATATTTTATATGTAGTGCAAATGAACAACTATATTCTACACCAGGATGTACATTAGAATGCCGCGTGTTGTTCTTCATCCACGCAACACAATTCCCAAGCAGCTCTGAGGTGAGAAGAGTTGGGTTGAATAAACCAAAAGATACCATAAAAATGAACCTGCTTTTCTCCTTCCAATATTCAACTTACTTATCTGAGTGACTTGGCTGTTTGTTACCTGCAGAGACTCAAATTTCTTGGGTTTTGTTAAATATGTATGTGTGTATATACATATAAAGACCTAGTCCAGTAAGATTCCCATTTCATCTTCATCTTTTTGGCACTACCTGTCTAAACAATAGATAATTTCTGTTAAAAAGATCCTCTGAACAATGTGAGGTACACATTGCCCTCCTGGGTCTTCCACACAGATGGAACTTACCTGCAGAATATTTTAAGTTAAACAAATTTTGGATGCAGTAAAATAAATTGAAATCAACATGAACTACAGCTTTTTGTTAAAGCTGTTAGACACTTCTTACAAGATCCTTTTTGGGCTTTTTTTTTCTACAATTGATTAGAACTTAGCCAAACTTCAAACCATTTGGGCTGAAATTTTCTATGCCAGGTGTCTGCCTCAGGCTGAGTAGAATGTGATCATGTAATTAAAGGCTGTATCATACTGCATACACAGAAGGGGGCAAATTAAGGTTGAACAGGCAACCTTAATTCTCACATTTCTTAACTTTCACAGACTTGACTTTGCAACCCTAATAATGTTCTTTTAATGTAGCTTTTTGTCTGCAATATTAATCCAGAGCTATATTAATTTATAGACATATCCCACGGAGGACCGGCTGTCTCAGTGGACTGGTAATAGGCTACACAGCTCTTCACCTCTAGGTCATCGGTTTAAATACAGCCTAGGGCTGAGGTGATGAGAAGTTATTGCCACTGACCAGCTGTTTGGTGGCTCATGTGAAATGAACTGGTGATCTGAGGCTGTGCATACAGGTACAAATCATACAAGGTACATAAGGTACAATACCTTGTACAAATCACCACTGCTACTCATACCATCTATAATGCTTAAAGGAGTGCCAGCCTGCCCCAGTTGTCATCTTAACTGCATCGCACCTATGCGAGTGCACCCACATCTCTTGGCAGTACTTCTGCAAAATGTAGTTCCAAGTGGTTCCTCTTGGGTGTGGGAATGGTCCCTCCCTCAAGGAAGACCCCGGATGGATGTCTGAAATACCACAGTCCAGCAGAGCACTAAAGTACATCAGTAATTACACTGACTTAGTGGTGCTGTTCATATACACACCATCAGAACATGGAGTGCAGTGCTGAGTGAGGATGGAAAAAGCCAGCAATGCCACAAACTGAGCGATGGCTGGGCTGCTGTTACAAGAATTACATCCCGAAAATCTGCTCAGCGATACTTCTTTTAGGAAAAATGAGTAAGGACAACATATGAAAATTTAATTCAGCCCGTCTGGTGCTGGGAAACATGAAGTATTCATACAGCTTCCAAGTGGGATTCTGCAAAAACAGGGACAGGCATGTCAGAAGGAGGAAAGGTGAACTGATTCCTCCACCTCCTAAGGCTATGCTGGAAGAAGCAGAGCTTTGGATCACACCGAGAGCTCATTGGAGACATTTGCTGAAGGAGTTATTGTGGAACTTTCCTACAATGGGAACCAGAATCCTCTCAAACTGCACAGCCCCCTGTGCCCCTCACTGAAGGAAATTTTGCCACTTGAGCAACTAAGTCCTTCCTCTGAGGAGCAGGAAGAAGTGTTCTGTGACTGTTCCCAGTGGGAGAAGCAGGGTCTGAAAAGAAAGCACTAAGCTAACAGTAAGAGTAAGAGTAAGGTACAGAGGAACCATAAGGGACAAGAAAGAAAACAGAAAGGATTAGGAAGAAGCTAAATGTCTTTTCTCCAGAGCAAGAGACAACCTCAACCTCAGTCCTGCCTCCAGAGTCACAGTAATTGAAGGCAAGAAAACACACACAGTAACAGTGTTCTGAAGAACTTCTTTTGCAGTCACCCCTTTATCAGATTCCACCCTTTCCAGTCACGAGCCCTCCAAGCAAGCCCACAAGCTTCAACTCACTGGTTGTTCACTCTCGTAACATGAAAACATGACTCTTCCCCTCAGTGCTGACACCAGTACTCAAACCAGACAACCCAGGCTGTAGAATCACAAAACATATTTTCATTCCAACAAGAGTTTTTAGGATATTATAAATCACTTAGCTTTGTTTTGCTTTCCATTTACTGCATTCATGTTCCGTTTGAGAGGGACACATTAATAAACACTGCGCCCTGATACTCTAAATGGTTTCAATCACATAATTTTCTGTATGCAGCACTCATACGCCTCCCTTACTACAGTACATAAATGATAAAAACTTCTCATCAATAACATAAAAAATTCATACTCTGTCTACAATGCAGCTGCTATCACAGGTTTATGTCAACAATCGTCCTGATTTTTAATAGCATAAATGTTTAAAGAGGTAGCAATTCCTGTAAAGTATCTGCAGGGATATTTAGAGCCGACATATGCCAAAACAATCCTGTTCTCGTACAGGAGACATTGTTGCTCAGCAGGAAAACAATGTTTATCCTCCCAACTGTTTACCCAGCTTTAGTCATTAAAATGCTCCAAATGGATGGCAAAGGAAGGGGAGCGGATGATGCCGCTCCTTACCTGACGGTCGCCCCTCGGAGCGGAGCGTGCCAACTCATGCATAATACAGCTGAGCTCTCCCTCGTACTCTGCACCTTGATGCCTGCCTCCAAAAATTATTTGCCATCTGACATTTTAAGGGTTGGATTTGCTCTCTGGTATAAACATATAGAGATAGGTAATTAGCAAATGCTGTTATGCTTCGCAATTCTAATGAGTACCCTGTCCTTTTTCTCTTCAGCGTTAAAAAAAAACCTCCCCTCAACTTATCTTTTTGAGGGGTTCCTTCCCTAACAAAGCAATGCAAACCCTTTCTCTTAATTTCTTCTGCTTGCTGCCAATTGTATAGGCCTTTAAGCTATTAAAAAAAAAAAAAAGGTTTGCATACAGGCAGCATAAAATATTTATTTTTAATCTAAGCAGGATTTCTTTACCTGCTGTGCAGCCACAGCTTCTGCTTAAGGCTTGCTTTATCATCTGTGTGTCAAGCTGAAACCGTTTCTCTCATGATCTTTCATTTTAGCTTTAAAAAGACTCCTATCAGACCCCAGCTGACACATGACTTCTAACTCCCGCTTGAAATTTTCCTTCTGTCTTTCCCTCCCCTCCCTCACCCAAAACCCCACAACCTGGAAGTTCTTCACTTGAACAGATGGTTTATAAAAATCTGGGGCATGCTTGTAGGATTGAAAATAGGACTCCTATAAGCAACATCTCATGTAACAATTACGTGAACAGTTGGTCAGAATGGTGACCCAGAAACTGCCCTGTCTTTCCACTCCTACAGCCTCAGCAAAGCATTTCCAGTCCTCTACTGGACGTCCGACCTTGAGCAGCCAGAGACTGGGATACAGCTAAATGTGTGAGCAGGTTTCCACTGCTTCCTGCTCGGATCCAGCTCCTACAGGAGGCCAATACACTGCTGTAAAAGCATGGCCTGATGAACACAATTTTTAAGGTCAAAATTAAATATAAATAATATAAATATAAAAATATAAATATAAAACCAGCTCTACGCATCCCAGTTGTTTACTACATGAACACCACCGAATTCTCCCAGACTCTTTTCAGAAACAAATCACTACATTTCTCAAAATCACAGTCCCACCTGCCCATCTCTAGGTTGGATCAAGAGTCTGCTGTTGTTGTTCGGGAGGAGGAAAGCAAGGATCTGACAAATACTGACTATTCACAGCTCCATTCAAGGACAACAAAGCACTACACTCCTGTCATCTAGAAAAAAGGGACTTTCAAGTCAAGTATCAATTTGTATGTAGCAAGAAATTTTGGTCTACAACAAATAAACTTCCTGCCTCAAAGCAGAAGCAAAGTCAGTAAAGAGGACTGGGAAAGATCTGTCAGAGGAGTGCACTGTTACCGAAGAGTGTTTCAGGAGTAGATTGCTCCTCTGCACGGGTGGACTCAGCTGGAGGAAGATACCTGAGGAGCACATACCTGACGAACAGGATAGAGGAACAAGGCTGAATGAGCTCGGTGCTAAGAGGTGTTACACTTGGGGGAGTTAGAAGAAGGGGAGATGACGGTAGTAAAGCAACAGAAGGGGAGGGTCTTATGTCTGCACATACAGGAATTACAGAACTGGAGAGTTTTGAAGACCTGGGCAGGGCTGGATATGGATGGTAAAAATGGGGCTGTGGCTTAAGACTCCTTAGGGAGATAAGAAAGCATCTGAAAAACTCAGTGGAGACTTTAGGCAGTGTATGGATGAGACGGCAACCAGTACAAAAGTAAAACTCACATTTACATTGGAAGACTAGACTGGGCCAAGGGAAAAAATAGGTTGTTTTTTTTTTTAATGTACTCCATACCATGATATACCCCACTAAATAGCCAAACGTGAATGGTAAAACATACCTACAAGCCTCTTGATCCTGTATTGTTCACTGTGGTGTTGGGAAGGGCATTTCCCTCTTGCAGCTCCTGTGAGCAGTGGGTGACCACGGGACCAGTCTGCCCTGCACCATGTTAACGGCATCACATGAAGCCTGGTTCCTGGGGTTCGTGTTCAGATGCAGGACTGTGGCCCGACAATCCCACTTTTCCTCTCTCCAGTGCAGAATTTAAGATTGTGCCAAAACCCACTGAGAGAACTCTGAAGCTTTCACTTGCTTCCGAATAGGTGCGACGGGCTGCTCTTTATTTAGTACCAAAACTGCAGACACGTTCTATCAGTGGTATCACGCAGAGAGTCGATATCTCCATTAACAAAACCCAAGCTGCCTCAGTAGCCACTGAACACTGACATCTCACGACTATTTTAAAACATCTCAAGACCTTACAAAACAGGGACTTAGAAGAAACACAGAACCATTTTAACAAGCTAAATTTCCTGTCACACAGAGGCTTGATTCCTGTCAGTGCAACACTCATTTTAGTCTGATTAAGTTGCCGTGATGAACTTCAGAGTTTAGACTGCCCTTGAGCCTCACATCTATCTGATCTTTAATTCTACTACCCGCTCATTTCTTGCTAAGCACACAATTCTGAGTCCCACTGGAACAGCCTCATTCAGGCTCCGCATCAATATGTTCAGTGCTGAATTCATTTCTGCAGGGAGCCCAGTAAATCTGAACTTTCCAAAATCATTTGGCCCCCATTACTAGTAAGCAGCTCTCTTAAATAGGTTGTAACTCCAGCTAATAGGCTCCATAATCATAGCTGAATTGAACAAAAGGGTCCAGTATGGGCTGCCATCAGTCATTTTTATTCCCAATCAAATACACTGCATAGAAGGGAACTTTTTTTATACTTCTGGATACTGAAACTAAGAAACTCATTTCACCTGAATGCAGTTTTTTTCTTAATAAAAAGTAAGACAAAAGGCTTCCAAGGGTATCCAGAAGGTCCAGCACAGCACTGATGCAAGAGCTGGAACGGGTAACCTTTTCACCTTGCAAAATGGCAACAAGCCAGAATATAAGAAGACAGGAAAAACATTGAGCCCACATAATGAAAAATTCCAATGCTAAGAGACACATCTTCTGCTATGCAGAGAGAACTCTCTGTAACTAAACCTGATGTAAAGGAGTTAACGACAGAACTGCTTACATCTTGATCACATTTCCATGAAGACAAGCTTTGTGATATTGTTTCGTCTGGTGAAGAAAAAAATAGAAGCCACCATCTAAATCTTATCATCGAAATTGATAGTGTTTACTTAAAGCTTATTCCAGCTTTGCTGACTTCAACAGATATTGAAGTCTCCAATAAATCTATTTCAATGTTTTTTTACAACTCTCTTCTTTCTCAACGTACACTCTGGCCTCCCTGATCTCTATCAGTGGACAGAAGACCAGATTTTTGTTTATGAATATCCAGAAGTTTCATTGCTGTCTGCTGCAAAGCCTGGTATAAAAACAAATAGCAAATAAATAAAGCAGAAAAGGAACTGGATTTAATTTTTCTTCCGTGAGGCCGCAGAGCCAGTTTGTGCTGGCACCATATTTTTTTTAGATACGAGGCAACCTGCTGTAAAAGATAATGCAAGAGAGCTCCTTCTGCATGCTGGAAGGGTGACCCTGTGCAGACGGACGCTGCTGTCACCACGCAGGCTCCTGTCTCACCACTGCTGAGGCTGCAACTTCCCCCCAGTGCTCCAGGCACCAATAAACCATCAGACTGAGAGACCTCTTGGTGATTCCTTCAGGACCAAACACCGTGGGCTGGTCCCCAGCTGATGTCAGCTGCTGTAGCCATGGCTTTCAATTTTGTACTCTACCAACTCACTCCTCATTGCTTTGGGTGAGTGTGGATTCATAAACAGGCCAAGGGATATGTCCAGGTTACTCGGGCATATCCTGTTGTTATAGCTCAGTGTTATATCTGAGGGGAATAGAAATATTGGGCAATTGGCAGCAATAATGTGCAGGAAGAGGGAAGTGGACACAGGTGGATGTCAGAATTGGTGAATGCACACAGCATGGAGCCTTGGGTTTGAGATGTTTTGGAAAAGAACCTACGGTACCTGTAACATAGGGGATACATGTGTATACTTCACTCAAGAATAAAGAACAATAAAAAAACAGAACTGACAAATTTTTGAGGCTTAAGTCAAATTAGATAGTATAGAGGAACAAAATCAAATCCTCAAAACTGATTTTTTACTTAAAGTTTAAGAAGTTGAAATCGATGGTTCTATCAAATGACTAAAACGGTGATGATTTTTTCTGCCACAAAAGCACCACTGAAATGGTGCCTGATACTGGTATCATGCTCACTGGTTTAACCAGAGCCAGAATTCAACAGAAATCAGAATAGTTGCAACTGATACAAGAGATGAGAGAACCAGACTGAGGTCTACACTCACTTGTGGAAAACCGCCCCAGGTAGAATACCCAGAATATCGTCTCTCCAGAGGCAATGGGAGTAAGCTGGGACACAAGAGGTTTAGAGTAAACATAAGGAAAAACTTCTTCACAGTGAGGGTGATGGAGCACTGGAACGGGCTGCCCAGGGGGGTTGTGGAATCTCCTTCTCTGGAGGTGTTCAAGACCCACCTGGACACATTCCTGTGTGACTTGATCTAGGTGATCCTGCTCTGGCAGGGGGGCTGGACTAGATGATCTTTCTTGGTCCCTTCCAACCCCTAACATTCTATGATTCTATGATTCTTGTCCAGCCGCTGCCATATGTACAAACAAATTTGTCCACATGGGTACAAAGACTCTGCTCTTCTGCAGATCACTGCAGAACAAAACCATGAAAACTTCAAACTTTCAGAGGTTAATACTCACTTCTGCTTTTTTACGTGCTTCCATGGCTTTCATAAGCATCATATGTTGTCTTCTCCTTTCTCGTTCCTATTGAAGCAGGTAAGATTAGAACAAAACTAATCCAGATTTTCAAATGGGTAAAAAAGCTGAGTAACAAATTTAGCATTAATAGACAAGTCACAGTAAATACTAAATATAGGACAAGAATGGCCAAGTCTGTGCATGTTTTAGTTCAGGTTTAGAAAGCAAATACAAGAACAATCAAAAGCAAAAAGGTAAAGCAATGAACATGGAGACAGTGTAAAAAAGAAGCATACAGATTTACTTATGGTCAGTTGTGATGCTCCTTCATAAGCTGGCAGAACAAAAAGCATAATGGTTGGCTGGAACAGGTCAGTTACTTTACATCTGCTATTACGGAACTTGCAATTTACTTCTTCAATAGCCAATTCAGCAGAAATTTTAAACTGGTCATTTTCAAACATTGCAAATATTAACATTTTTATAACCAAGCAACAAATTAGTATGATTAATTTTCTCAGCTCTACATCAGTTTTAATCAAGCTACTGGTGGCGCATATACATACGCAATGACACTGATGCTTTACTGATGCCTGTCCCTCAATAACTTATGTCAGTAACTTCATATGCATTATGGAGCTGCATACTAGAGCATTAAGTATGGGGGGGGCGGGGTTTGCCTTAAAAGCTGTAAAGTACATCTTGGCCCCAGTAAAGGCTATGGAAATTTTATCATTGAATTCAGTGAGGCTAGGACAACATTCTAAGGTTTTGTTGTACACTGATAACATTATGCATTCACCACTGACTGCAAGCTCATTCCTCAGTACCTTACAAACTTAGGAAAGACATAATTCTGACTTCTAAAATAGGTTAATTGAAACTGTATTTAAAATGTCTGGATTAACTCCCAGTGAATGGGACACAGCTTGCAAAAATTATCCAAGTGACTACCTATTAATTTTGCATTAATTAATCCCTGATTTTATAGAGTAGTCCAATTTCTACTGGGACATCAGCAAAATACGTTTCTGGTTAAAAACCTCATTTATTTATTGCCATGTTCAATTTATACACATGTTCAAGACATGTTGGGTTTTTTCCCCTAACAGACAAGACAAGCAGATGTATGCAATGCACTGTGCTGTAAAGCCATGCAGCAGTATGTAATATGACAGCAGCCAGTGCTACATTTTATGCATTGCTATGACAACCATATCACAACCAAATCACAATGCGGTGTTAGATGTACAAAAATAAACATACCCATACCATATCTAGTCTATGCCTCTCCAACTCCTGGTAGAAAGAGTTGGCACAACATTATGAAACAGAAATCACAAAGTCATAAAACCACTTTATAATCCCACAAAAGACCCCAATACCAAAGCAAAGAAACAAATCATGAGGTGAAAGAAAATTTGTGCAGGAATCAAACCCAGAAATTTAAAAAGGACATATTTCGAAGATTCCCCACCACCCACCATACAGCTTAAGTAGTAGTTCACAATTGGCTTTCTGTCTGTCTGCTCAACATACATGGATGTATACCAACCTGATGTTTCAGAAGAACAGCTTGCTGCCTTCGCATCTCTTTTTCCTTAAACAAAACAAAAACATCTAAAATATTTATCAAAATTTGCTTAGCAAGTTGCAGGTTTTTGCCACACTGAAAAAGCACATCTGAACCCCACCACCCATAAACTGGCGACGGAGAAGCAGACATAGCATCCACAATAGCGAGTCTATCGAGATGCGAGTTCCGTGATAAAATACACAAAGAACGCTGCAGCAGTAAGAGAAGTACGTATACAAACTGTACTGTAAGAGTTCTGTAGGCCCATATACATACAGCCTAGAAAAGACTACACTTGTTGAGAAGCCGCTACGTTTTTTGATAGCGTGCGCTTAAAAGAATATTGTGAATAATGTTACTGCATGAGCATTGGAAGTTATTCAAACCAAGCATCACGCAAGTTAAACACATGGTATATATACGGTATATAAAAATTACTGTCTATATGTTCACATGTGCATGTGAATGGGCGTCACACAAACAAACTTCTCTCTGTATGCTTCATGTATTTACATAAATATAAACTCATGTTACTCATTTCCATGTGTCATCTCTATATACATCTCCTTATCAATCAATATTATTCCAAATTTACTACTTTTATACATCAACCTATATCATGCACAATAACACAGTTCCTGGGTTTTGAAACTCCTCTAAACTAACCTTTATTCGTTTTTCAGCCTCCAGTAATTTGGCGTTTGCTGCTTCTTCCTTCTTTTTCTTTTTTGCCTGTGCACGCAAAACATGTCACACAACAGTACCATCACAACTTGAAAAAAGTCTGACTAGAAATAAAGTTAAGTGCCTTTAGAAGTTCAAAACATCATCACATATCATCTGCATTGCAACAGGTTCCTTCCCCAACGCAGCTTTCATAATCCATCAGTTCATAATTCATTTACTTTTTAAAACTTAAGCCAGAACTTCAAGTCTCACTCGAAATTGATGAAGCTGGCTATTATAAGGAAGTATACACAGAAATGATATAAATGGCAAAGAGATTACCATTCATTTTTCCCTGAATGAAGACTAGCAATCTATCTTTCATGGTACACCGGATAATAAGGAGAGTACACCAGTACATTCTAGCATACATATAAACAGAGTATTTTAAATCCCCTGCACTTCATACAGAGCAGAGAGCGACGCTGCTTTAGCATCCTGCTACTGCAAACTTCCTTTCTAACAAAGGAACAGTTATGCTGTTAAGTTCAGCAAATACGAGATTACTTGTGTGGAAATTTGGCAACTCAGGATCATTTGCAAGATCTGAGTCGCAGTTAATAGAAGACTTTTTAAGACTAGTATTTTAAGGCACATTTTTGAACTGGTCTTTGAAAGTCCAGGGTTTTAGAGCTGTTAAATTTAGCTGCATTCTTAACTGCATGTGTGACTATTAAAATACAACACTCCTTAAAATGGCAACACAAAAACTGTGTTTCAGACATTATTTTTACCTCTAAAATCTGCTGAGCTCGAAGTTCTTTCTCCATTCTGATTTGCTGGATTCGCTTGATTTTTTCCTACAAGGGAAAGGAAGTTATTTTAAAAAAACCCAAAACCACAAAGAACAATATTGAGAAAGTAAATTCACTTTTTCATTTTAAAAAGTGACCAAGTTTTTATAGATATACACTTTTTGCCATTGAGTCTCACACCCATTGTGGTCAATTATTCCCATAGAACAGTGTACGTTTAGAATTTTCACCAGCATTAGAAGATGTCTGGTATGTCCCTGAAGGAACCAACGCTTTGTTTTGCACAGGTGCTCATATTTAAGTTGTCATAGTTGTGTGGGTTTTTTAAATGTCTCTAAGGGAACCAGATGCAAGTCCACCAGCAGTACTCAAATTCTAGCTGGCAATGGTGAAGCTATTTAGGAACAAATGGACATGGGAGCTGTGACAGAAGACACTATGTTTTGATGCGATCTCCCTGAATAAGAAATGCGGGGTTCTGTCAAGCCACTATTTCCTGCCGTGGCTGCAGCAGCTGTTTGGTTTGTCCGGGTACCATGGGCAACACGGAGGATCTGAGTACTGGCAAAACCAAAGCACCTGCTCTTGTCAGCCAGTACGAGTCACCCACACGCAACCTGGATAATATATTCACAGTTAAGTACACTTCAGTTTCTCCAGATTTTTAAAGCACTCAGGTAACAGGTGATGAATCTGGATGCCTTAATATGTAGTTTAGGGGACTGGGTTTTTTACATCCCAAAGAATGAAATAACAAGAAAAATTAACCAAAAGAGCAGCCTCAGGCAGTACAACACATTTGGGCATGTTTCATCATGGTAAGAAGAAAATGATCAAGCTAAGCACTCCGCGGATGGATGCTGTATAACCATGTTCTAATTTATTCTTTTTCAGGAATTAGTTCCTAAAATCTGAATAAAGTCTTATTACATTGATTTAGAAAGGTAATCATCGCCAGCCTTGGGATAGTTCACATTTCCTGCACTGCATGGGTTTTGTCTGTGAAATAGTAAAAACCCAAGCTCATATTAAAAATTCCTTCGCATGTTATTTGAGGTTTTATTATCTCAAAAAAAGCTGCTTGAGTCAGATGACTAGGAAGGGACTGTTATGAGAAGTGTTTCTACAAATTCAGCTGCACTTGCTGTATAAAGTATATAGATCACTCTGTGTTTTCTAAGAACTAAAATTTCAGGGTAGTCCACATGAAGTTTTAGCAGCAAATCAAAGACCATGGAAAAGTCCTGCAAGCTGCCAGGCCTAAATCAGAAGCCTGAAATGGAGGTCAATGCTCTTCCCTGGAACAGCAGATGTTTTTCTAACAGGGAGGGTAAAGCCCAGACCTGCATGGAAGACATCAGTTTCTTGTGAGTTGGTCTGAAACTCTAGAACACAGATGACTATAAAATTTTACTTTTTAGAGAACACAGAGTGATGTATATACATTATCAAAAAATAACTAAAACCAAACTTAGCCCCTAAGAAAAGATAATCTAAAATATTTAACAGAAAAGGAGCATTCACAGAGGAGAAAGACGTACAAAATTTCCTGAAGAACAGAGCTCCAATACAAAAAAACCTCATGAGGTCTCAAAAACATCACGCAAACCTTACTAGCTCCTTAAACTGTTGGCAAGTCCAGCATAAGACTCTCTTACTGTGCAAATTAATTTGGGGACCTTGTTAATACAGCATTGAACACTCTCTGACAGCTCTCCTGCCTTTCCTAGTCTAACTCACAGATGCTGGAGTGACAGTTTCTAGGCCATTGTCTACTACATTGATCATTCATGGAAAAATCTAAACAGTTACCAGCAAGGACTAATTGTTATCTGTTCCTGGGGTATTTAAGATCGTCTACAGACACATCAATTTTGGTTAACAACCTCCAAAAGGGAAAAAAAAAAACCCAACCAAAAAAAGGTATGCTTGGTTTTAATATCTGGATAGCAACGCTGTGAAAGGCCTTTATAACATCTCAGGATAACACCTAAAGGCAAAATAATGAGGTATCTGGTTTTCTAGTACTATTTCTAAATGGTGGTACGATAAGATCATACAAAGACACTGAGGTGCCGGAGCATGACCAAAGAAGGGCAATGAAGCTGGGGAAGGGTCTAGAGCACAAGTGTCATGAGGAACGGCTGAGGGACCTGGGCTTGTTCTACCTGGAGAGAAGGAGGCTGAGGGGAGAGCTTCTGGCTCTGACAGCTCCTGACAGGAGGTTGGAGCTAGGGAGGGTCGGGCTCTGCTCCCAAGGACCAAGGGACAGGACAAGGGGAACTGGCCTCAAGCTGCCCCAGGGGAGGTTCAAGTTGCAGCTGAGGAACAATTTCTTCCCCTTGAGCGTTTTCCAGGGCTGTCCCAGGCTGCCCGGGGCAGTGGTGGAGTCCCCATTCCTGAAGGGGTTTTAAGGACATGGAGCTGTGGTGCTGAGGGACATGGGTTAGTGGTAGACATGGCAGTGCTGGGGGAACAGTTGGACACAATGATCATAAAGGTCCTTTCCAACCTATATAATTCTATTACTTCATCCTAGTTAACTGTTCTCTGAGAAAATCAAAATCAATAAACTAACTTTCTGATTCTGTATGTTAGATGTAAAACTTCCATAGAAACCTAAATGCAACTTAGGTGCAAAAATAAAATTACTTCACAGAGCCTAACGCAACAGGTTGAAAAAGTATAAAGAGAGCTCAAAAAAGTTTATAACCAAACCATCACTAGAAAAACCACAACTAAACTACAATATAAATAGAAACCAGTCTTGGGACGACAACGAAGACAATGCTTCACTGAACAAGCATTTTCCCTGCAACAGACTTCATCTGTATCCTGATGAAAGGCATGAGGTGTTTTAAATCAGCAAGGTAGTGAAGTGTCCCTGTAGCTGATGCAGTGAATGCAGTGGAAGTCAAACCTGGAATCCTCTCCTCCTATGTCCAGCTTCAAAATTTTATTTAGAACTAAAAAATCACATTACATTACAAAATAACAGATCAGCAAGTGCAAATATTTCTAGAATTTCAAGAAAATTTCAGCAAAAGCTTCTATCGGAAATAAAAGCTATTGGTTTTAATAGTAAATATTCATTCTTTTCTTCACCATATATTCCTTAATTTAAGCCTCTCTAAATGTTACTATAACAAGACTATGAACACTGAATATAAAATAGTTAATTCAGACATGATTTTTGGAAAATAATTAAATGTACTATTTATTAAATGTACTACATTATGTAGTACATTATGTACTATTAAATGTACTATACATACACATGGTAATTCAACAGTAGTACAAGTTGAATTGACCTACCACAGACAACTTTTCCTACTTTTACAAGTTTGTATATACAGATTCTGTGCCACTGTAAGAGAGTAAAGACCTAAAGCAATAATGGCATTGAATACAAAAAAGGCGTTTTCACTGAAAGCTAAAAAACTTGTCCTTTGACTGCTGCCAGACAAAGTATTTGATATCTGTACTTGGCAGTAATTTTCATACTGAACAGAATAAATGTCAAAACAACAGCCACGCAAATACTTTTAGATGCAAATTATTCCCTTTTAAAAATTTTCAGATTCCCAACATCCATAACATCTCGGTTTTTGAAAAGCCTGCTTCACAAGCAGCTTCATGTGGTACAGTTTTATTGGAAGCATTTCCTGTGACAGTATTTAATAATATTTGTATGTTTCAAAACATATATTCATTCCCTGGCATCCTGAGGTACAATCCTTCACACACAACCTAAAACCAAACAGACATAATCACTGGCAAAGCTAATTCCAGGATTCCAGTATTTACATAAACAGATGTAACCCTTTGTTTTCACAGAATCAAATAAAGGAAGACCACGTCACTGCACTTTTGTAGCACATTGCAGCATATTGCTTTGTGGTTATCAGCAAGCAATGAGATTTGCTGGGCAGCTTAAATCAAAGCAGACAAAACTGGTATGTCCTGACAACATAAGTAACAACAATAAGATTTTAGAGTTTTAAATAACATACACTGTGTTCTCTTCAATACTGGATTTAAAACATTGATTTTTTTTATTCAGTATACTTCATAATTTACTAAATTATTAAAATACCCCTAATTCAATAATTCAAAATACCATTTAAGGAGCTTATTTGGCTGTCAGATAAAGTTTACCTGCTGCTTCATTATCTTTATCTGCTCCTTTTGCTTTCGCTTTTCTTCAGCTGCCATAATAGCTAACAAACAAAAGCAAACAAAAAATTGGTATCAGCAGAACATGACAAAAGTCAGCTAACTTTTCATTAAGACTTTTCAAAATAATCTGCTAGCATGCACAAACTTTCACGAGTAATACTTACCTTGCTGTTTTTTCGCTTCTTTGGCAGCTCGAGCTTGTTCCTGCTTCTGGAGTTTTCTCAGTAGCTTTATTTGTGCTGCTTGCCTAGCTATTTCTGTTACAAAAAAAAATAATTAGTAAATTCATAAAAACAGTGCTGTCCAACAATAAAGACATAGCTCATATTCCAGATATTTGTGTGAGGTAAAGAGAGGGGCAGCAGATTTGGTTTGCACTCATTTATCTTGAGAACATTTAACTATCAACTACCTTCAGTAGTATCTCATTCTGTAACTACATCAGCAGCAAATAAACAGGGATCCTTTCTACATAAAAGAAAATACTATTTTTGGAGGAAAAAATACCTATTAACTGATAACATCAGGCCAATAATGCTGTTTCATTTAAAAACTAGTTTCTTCATTCTTTTTAAAGCAGAAAACATTTGTATCCGAGTACTAAATGAATATTCTATTCAGAAAGCAAGGAATTACCACTTTCCTTACAAGTCACCTCATGTAATTCTCTAATCCTTTCTTAACAATGCAGCAAGAGCACAGTCATCCAGGTCACACTTCTCTTTACTGTGGCTACCTACAGCCACCCACTCTTCCACTAACTTTCTGAAGCATTCTCCTACTAGAAGTGAGAGTATTTATGAAATTTTGATGAACTGCACATGGACACACCAATGCAAGACAGCTGTAGGAAGGATTTTCTGGTGGTTGAATTCAGCTTGCTATTCAAAGGACTGAGGTCCAGGACCTCTTTGATAGCATTCTCCAAAATACTGTCATCTATTTGTGCAATGACCGAGACACAAGCAGATATATGGAAAATCCATGTATAGATAAGATGACGCTGTAGATGGTGAAAGTAGTCTAAGGAGGTACATGACAAAAGGGAAACCTTCAGGGCCAAGGGGAAACCATAGAGAAGAAGGAGGTTACACCTTAGTCAAAACACAATTAGTAGCTGGAAATCAGAATTTACACTACAGAGAACTGAAACTGTGAACTATGGAAGTGCCAACAGATGCACACGACCGCTTAGTCTGAACTGACACAGTCCATGAGGAGGCTGGAGTTAATTAATGCCCAGCATGCATTTGCAGAGGACAGATAGGAAACACCTATACTACAAAAAACAGGGACAACAGATCAGGCCACCTGCACTTCCACTCAACTAGTAGGACGTGCTGTATTGAGCAGAATTTAAGGGCTTCTAAATCCAGCCAAGAAATCTAAAAGGAAGTTAGGGAAACTAGAATTCTTGTTACCAAATGACAACCCAGATGTAATGGACATCTCACAGACACAGCAGAAGGATAATTAATAATACATAGTGTTGCCAGGTAGCAACACTACAAGAATATCAGGATGAGATGTGCATGCGGAAGAGCAGCCTTCTATGCAAAGTGCAGTCTCAAGTCATATACCACACCAACAGTGAATGAAGAGACATCTTTGTAGTCCATTTGGTGGAACCCTAAAAGAAGACACACAAAAGTAGTCTCCAAGCGTGCATACTTCAAGTGAGCAACCTAGAGGTAGCTCAAAAAAGCATATACTTATCCAGGTACACTGAGCCTCATTTAGAAAAGGTAAAGGTAGTCCATGTGTGGGTCTTTAGGAAAGGAGGCCATCGCAGGAAAATAGTAAACATAAAAAAAAGTTAAAAGCTTGTTCCAATTACAACAGAAAAGCCTATGACACAAACTTAAGAGTTAGAATGTCTAACAAAGAATCTGAAGAGCGCATTGCAAAGGACGTGTAAGCAGACAGTAAAAGATCTTTATGTACATCACAAAAAGAAGCCAGGAATACAGTTAGCGGGACCTAACGATGGAAAGGATGGAAAAAAGAGCTGTAGGAAAAATCGGTTACTGAGTTCCTTGTGCCAGTCTCTACTGATTAAGATGACAGATAGATTCCCCTGCTCACTACACGATCTAGAACAGAGAGGTCAGAAGAGTTACATGAATTTGAGGTAAATATAGAAGCCTTATTAGATCAAGAAGGTAAGTCAGATGTAAAGAGATCACCAGAACAGAATAAGCTGAGAAACCTGAAGGAACACTAACACGAAACCATGGAGACACTGGTCTAGGTGTTTACAGTATTATTAACAACAGCTACTGTGTCACAGGATTGGTGACTCCTCAACAGAAAATAAGGATAGAACAGACGTCTTGCAAACTGTAGATCTGTTAGTCTGATTTTCCTTTCCTGTGGAGGTGGTAGAGTCTTGTATATATCGTATGTATGCTATCTTAGAGATACTTACTGAGTACACCATAGAACACCATCAGTTCAGACAGTTGGCATGTCTTCTACAAAGCAAAATTCTGCCTAATTTTGGATTTCAATGAGAGTGTCAATAACAGGGAAAGAAAGAATCTAATGGACATAATATTTTTGGAATTTCAGAGAGTATTTGACTAGGTTCTAAGTCTAACATTAATAAAACGAAGCTGTTATGTCATTCAAGGAAAGCTTCACAGACTGAAAGCTCTTTAAATGACAACGGGCAACGGGCAGCGATCAGCAGTCACCTTTTGTGATAAAATTAGCAGAGGGTCTCTTTCACAAAGGACTGCAAAGTTAAATCCCAAAGTGTGCAAGTGATATTAAGCACTCTAGAAAACCCAAGGTTGTGCTGACACTGCAAGGAACTCTGGAAGAGCCCTGCAAAACAGTGGGCAAAGGTAGCAGAGAAGCTTCATCATAGATAACTGTTAAGGTAATAAAACTAAAAAGGAATACTGAAATTCGAGGACACATAAGAGGATCAAAGGGATGGGACAACTACCTTCTGAGAAAAGACTAAGAATACTCGGGCTGTTCAGTGTGGAGAGAAGACTAAGGACAAAGAGGATGAAGGTCTGCAAAATCATCAAGGCGGTGGATAATATAAACTGGAGAACTGTTATCCTCCAAACCCCAAAGTAATGGAACTAGGGAACACCCACTGATAGTAACAGAAAATCTTAATGGTCCAGTACTTAGCAGATTTCCGGAACTTGCTGCCATAGAAGTCTGGTAGAGCAAACACTGTCAGGAGATTGAAAAGCAAAGAACAGGAAAAATCATGAGCTACAGTTCCATAAACAGAAAATAAACAGACCAAGAAAAAACATGCTTTACAACATCACTGAAACACCTCAGGATGCCACGGTGCATGTATAAGGAAGTAAATGGACCAAGAAGCAATTGGGTTCACACATGTTCTCCAAGCAGCATCTCCTATGGCCACTACTGGAGACAGTGCTTTGCTCTAGATAAACCCCTGGGCTGAGCCACCGAGACATTTCTTATATTCTTATGAGGGAAACAAAGCAGCAAGACAGTAATTAACATGCTAACATCAAATACTATATATTTTGAATCTTCTTGTATATATAGACCATATGGTCTTGTTCGTCTTACTAAATGCTACAGAGTGTGGTGGAAAAAGGGACATGGGAGAATCTTCCTAAAATTCCACCCAGGGAAAGGGAAGATACAAAGTGAAGCAAAATGGCTTAATGACTAGGGCTTATCTTCTCCCACGGAGAAGAATCAGTTATGTCTCAACAAGTATACAGCCTCTCAGCAAATGCTACAATGCTTCAGCAGTTGGCGTAGTTTCCTAATTCTCAGGTTGAACAGAAGGTGGTGTTGACGTTAACACACAGGTAAAATAGCTGTGGAATACTACAAGACATACCACCAATTAAGATATTTATAAAACTGCCTTCTCTCTGTCCATGTGTCCAAAGCAGGGCTATGCATTCCTTAGGCAGAGCTGCACAGAAGAGCACTCTTTGCAGGATACAAGGGAAAAAGATGCAAAGAATGGTACCAAGACAGATGTTAAAGGCTGACATACTGTTAGCAAGGACATAACGCAAAATACAAGGTAACTACCCAAACATGTCCATGGTCAGCACGTGAAATAACAGGTAAGTCTTCAGCTAAAACAAACATCCTGACTTCTGACTGTAAGAATTTTTCACACTGCAGCAGATGCATTCAGAAAATACGACACAGTTCTGGACTAAAGAACTGGGATTCAAAAGTCACGTTCCTCATCTTTAATTAAACGCAGGCCTCATGCTCTTGATATACAGTAGTACCTGACATCATGAAAGTTCTACCGTCAACACTGGTGCTACTTATTGTAGGATCCTATTCAAGCTTATGGGCATTTAAATCATGTCACTATAGTGATTTTTGCAAGAAAAGCATTTTCCCTGGAACAGCCAAAAGCTTCAAAGAAATGTTGAGTGGTTCTTAATTTCAATTTCAATTTCTGGGTCCACTGTAATTTGAGCTGATACAGGGGAGAATAAAGATCTGTTAATTTCTGCCAATTTAAAAAAAAAATGTATCATTGGTAACCAGATTATTGAATGTCTGCTTTTTTAAGTTTTACAAATCTAAATAAAGTAACTATAGAGTAAGTTCTTACACATGCATTTACACACACACTTCTTCCTTTGATTTATATATACACATACTGATCTTACAAAAGAAAAGGCTTCAGTAAAGGCACGTGACAAACTTCTGAAATAAAATATCATATACTAATATCCTAGTGAAACATGTCGCTTCTCTTGAGAGAAAACATTACATCTCTGTGCACTGATATCGTCTGCTCATGAGGACAGTAACAAACTTCCTACCTTGAGCCTGCAGCTTTCTTAAAAGCTTTGCATCAGTGTTGTCCAGAAATTCAGTGCTACCGACATTCGGAGGTCGGCCTTTGCGTCGCCTCAGTCTCGACTCGTCCCTAGAGTGCTGTCTGTCCGGATTCGGCGGCCGTCCTCTGCGCCCCTCCATCGCTCTGATGCGGGGAATGACCTCCTCTTCCTTCAGAAGACACCACTGCACGCCCTTTTAATTGACACATTTCACAGACAGGTATTATAAACACAGATTCAAAAAAGGAAAATTAAACCTATGACACTTCAGAACACGAACAGCAAGAAATAATTTTATTTTATTTTCTTAAATAAGTTCTATATATAATATGCGAGAGCTGTGATGCACTATTTGGGTAGTACAACGTTTTGATGAGGTATAGAAGCCATATATTGAGCTTATCATCACAAACTTTTGTAAAATGTTCTACTGTGCAAGATTTTGAAGACTATTCAGTGACATACAAGGTTAATTATTACCTAGCAGGTATGCCACTACTGTGCTACTTTTAATTATTTCTGACCAAGTTGCTTGTTGCTCATCCCTTTTAAAAAAGCAAAATAGATGCTTCGTTACTATGTAAACTCAAAAATAACTACTCTGCTTTCACATAATCCACTGTTCAACATGAATGAAAAAATGTGCCAAGCTCTGAGTCACTGTCTTCAGATTCTTGGTGTTTACAAAACTCTGACATACATAACAAGCAAATGCAGCAGTATATTTGCAAATACTGCCTTATTGGCTGTTGCAGATCTCAACTGAGTTGAAAAAACACAGACCCATTTTAGTCCTGAAGTTTTGTTTAGTACAGCATAGCTCTCCCCTCACCCACTGCAAGAAAATTGATTTTGGTGTGAAGCTGAAGCAATCAAAAGCTTACAGTAAGAATCCATCCACCTGAACTAAAGTTTATGTTAACTATATTCTCTAGCCAAACAAAGTATACAGCAATACATTCAACACTTTCACTATTACTACTGTTTTTTGGTGGAATCTCAAAAACAAATACTGAAATACTTTGTTAACAGAAACATTCAAGTTAGTCCTCACACAGAAATAGCTTCACTTTAACCGATAAAATGTAGAGCTTATGGCATCTGCTAAATAGAACAGGATCACAGTCTATCTTATCCTGTTTGATTGAACTTGACTACTTCAAAATTGTAACCTCTTTTACTATTTTCCCAAGGTTTTGAAAAATATGGGGGGAAATGTAAGCCAAGTATCCTTTGGGACTACTCCATAATTTGCCTTTAAAAAGTCTGTAGAAGATTTTGAAAATGTCTGCTAGAGCAAGAATGAAAGTTGGTAACTTCTAAAACACACTGTCTGTTCAGAGCAAATACATTTGCATTACCAAAGTTTTCACATTCATATGTACATAAATATGGAAATCACATTTTCTGTATCATAAAACACATCTTTTATTTGCTTATTCTGAAAATTTATCTTCTTCCTCTTTCTGCTTACTTTTCATAATTGCAAATGTTTGAAACAAGGTTTGGCAACAGAAATGGCATTTTGCTAACATTCAGATTCCAAGGACTGGGAATCCAAGGAAACGTATCTACCATTTTTCTGAAGTCTGAATCACTCGCAGGGAAGACCATCCCAAGAGTACATCTCACATTTTGTTTACAGCCATGCCAAATGGCTTTGTTATTAACTGTGTATCTAAAAACAAGCCGTTCAGAACCTTGACCATATCACTATGCATACAATGCATAGTTGGTTACCAGTGCACTAAGGACTTTTTAACCCAAAATAGTTAGGTCTACCACTTAAAGAGAGGTCAATTCATTTTCTGTCTTTGCAAGTATGACTTAGGGGAACGCTTCCATTCCACTCTCTAGTACCTGACTTAAAATTTATCATCAGGTTCGATCTGTTGAACAATGTAGGATAGATTTAATAATGACCTCTTCACCTACACCAACCTCCAGCCTAGGAAATCTTATCCCACAAACTTCAAGTGCCAGAGGGTGGAGAAAAAAAAAAAAAAAAAAAAAAAAAAGCACCACAGGAGCATCACAAGGTCTTCCATAAATCTAAGCTTCACTACACAAACATTAGAGGGGAAAAAAAAAAAATGGGGGGGGGGGGATAAAACTGAAATGCTGTGATTTATTGTTGAAACTAATCAAAATAAGAACTTAATTCAATTTCTCACCTTTAGGCATCTACCATATATTCCAATACTTTACTGTAACTGGGACATTTGCCAAAACTGCACCAGATAACTAGGTGTGGAAGCAGAATCAAATTCAAAGCCTGTTAACCAAACTAAAGAACAAAACCACAGACACTCTGCAAGAAGCAGACATCCTCATTAATTTCAGTTGAGATTTTTGAGAAAAAGCAGGTAATTACTACTACATTACGAACACGTATGGTAGCTGACTTGATAGTTGGCTGTTCTGTATGGTATTTCCTCCAAATACTTATTCAAATAGGTCTCTTAATTGGCTTAAGAGAGGTAGACCTCACGCCTTATAAAGAAGCACGTTATTTGTTCTGAGGCAGCACCATAATCAGATACTCTTAAGTACTCAGTGACTGAGAACTGGAAGAGATGGCCCAGGGAGATTGCATGGTCTCCTAACTTAAGAGATTTTCAACAGTTGTCTGGACGTGGTCCTAGGTTGGGCTCTAGGTGACCCTTCTAAAGCAGGGGGATAGAGCAAGGTGACCTCCAGAGGTCCTGTGCAATCTCAACCATTCTGTGATGGATACTCTTGCTGTTATGTATTAATCAATGACATCAAGATGCAATCTTAGGGCACAGCTCAGTACTTCTCCACAACACTCTCTTCTACCTACTACCTGATGCAGTTTTCCAATCCACATTACTCAAACTCATAAGGACTCATGCCCTCTCATCACCCCACTGACATTCACACTAATCTTTCTAAACCACAGCAGCTGAAAGTCTCCAGGTCCTGTCAATGAATTTCCAAGTTTCCCAAACTTCAAATATTCCTCGAAGCCTAGTATTTCATGGCCCATTTCTGCCAGATACGCCTCTCTGTTAAAGCAGTTCTTCACTTCTCTGAATAACCTGTAATATTTGGTTGCTTGTGTACCAGCAAAGAGAAACAGAGAGGCTATCAGAAGCAGGAAAACCATGTATTTTCGACTTGCTATGGGTAGTTCTTCAATATAACTGATCCTTTTCTTTGCATCTTGTTCCATCTGTGAGCTTTGTGAACCTACCCAATGACTTTGGATGCACGCTGCGTGTCTCAAAAGATGACAGAAATATATGGCAAAGAAAGGGAAGAGTAACCATGAAAGGCTATACAGGACAATCAAAATTATAGCAAACATAGAAATAAAATCCCTGGAATTACCTCCAGGCATTCATGAAGACAGGATTATCAGGTATTGTTTTGAAGCGGGATAATTCAGAAAACATCAGGAAAAAGGGTGCAAATTCTCTTCATGAAGTATCAGTATCACATACTGTTCTACCGAGTGCATACCATCAGCCTGACTGTAGCTCAACTGTTTACATTATAATCTTTTCATTCAAAATCTCATATGTAAAATGTAAATACATTTTAACATATCTAAAACAGCTGCCCTTGGTCCCATTTTGCAAGAGAACTTCTCCCTTGTCTAAGCAGGTCTCAGTGGAAAATACCAAAAACTGCACAAGTAGAAACTACAGTGATTTGTACACCAACCTAATATTCATACTGCCACCCTTGCCTACGGAACATCACCTTTCCCAACACCTGAAGTTTTGCAGCATCAAAGAAGGACAAAGTTTGTAAATCATCTCATGAATTAAAGGGAAAGAGATAACTTTAGAACGGGACAAGACTAATGAAGTAATATGGCAACAGACACAAAAAAATGGGTGAAAAGAGAGCAGATACCCTGACGTTACATTATGTTCACAGTATAAGGTATTATTTCTACCAAGCCATTCAGGGATGTAATGAAGTTCACGGCTACATGAACTTGCAATTGTTTTATGAAGGCCAAATATGAAAAGGGTTTAGCAAAGTTTTACCCTGTAAGCCAGGAATCAGGAAGCACCACCCAGAAGCAGCTACTTACTATGAATTCAGTCCTTACTGCTTTCAAATTTAGACTATATAATAAACACTATGTATGTCTACAGGGTATCACAAGGACGGAAGGCTTAACCAGAACCTGAACTCAGGCCTGCTGAGAGCATGATGTCTGTCCACATTCCTGTAGTAACATGCTCAGGATACTGATCTTTTAAAGAAGCACATGCATTCACTGACAAAAGCCCAGCAGTGAAAATCCTGAAGAAATGGCAACATGACCAAAGTACAGTAACACCGTATGTCACAAACACAGTATTAATTTCCTTAAAATTCTAATTTTACTTATCCTTGTAGTTTATCTACACAAAGTGCAAGAGCTGTAAAGCTTTAAAGCGTAAACCACTGTAAAACATAACTGCTATGAACTCAGAATTCCTTCCTGTAAAAGTCCCACGCTTCAGGAAGCTCAGACTGTATTCTCAATACAGGAAAAACTTCTATTTAAACACATATTTTATATACATTATGCACAGGAATACATGAATAGAGTACGATTCAATACATACACATAAACTGCTATCAATATTAGGTTTATAGAGAAAAGGAAGAAAGAGGTTTTGTCAGAAGTATCTGAACAGTGACAAAGATAAAATACGTAGCTCAGAGTTCTTTTGCACTAGAGAAATGCAGGCTCAGAGCTGATCCCAAGGCACGCCGAACTCCTGCAGCCTCCTGCTAACATCACTGAGAGGAGCAGTTTTCAACACTGCCCAGGATCAGGCTCTCAGCATCTCCATATAACTACTATTAAGAAATATGCACGATTTTTAGAAAGAATTAGCTAAAGACAGGCAATGCTTCAGACTGTAGTAAAAATTACTTCACCTAAATTTAAGTAAATGTTCCTTGGATCAAAGACTTTACTTTTTAAAAAGTGGATACCTGCGGTCCATCTCTGGCTTCATAGAAGTCACCCACTCCTATTTTTGCACTGAAGCTGAAATTGTCCCTTGAGATATCCATTATTCCATTTCTGCTGAGATACTGAAAAAATCACATATTTTTCCACTTCAGCTTGTAAATAATTACAACCCAGCTTTGATGTACAGCTAACTTTGTGAGTGTAATGTTTCTGCATATTCTATCAAATGGATATGCATTTATAGGAGATCAAATCAGTAACAGACTGTGATACATTACACCTCACATCACAGAATATTTTGAAGTAAGTATCTTTATTGGAGGGAAAAAAATGGCATTTTTTAATTGCAAGCATGCTTAGCAGCATTAGAACACAAGTACAAAAAAGAAAGGTACCTTTACTACTTCAGGATACTGTCTCAGCTTCTTTCCACAAGGTGCAAAATATGCTACTTCTCCTTGAAGACGACCACCGAAGTTTCTTATTCGGGTTTCTCTTTGCCAGCTAGAGTAATATGAAATAGTCGCACACAACAACGCACTTTTTAAAAACCAAGCAATTGATATCTATATAAGACTTATACATAAAAAGAGAAAGGCACATAGCTAATATGTGAAGAGTATCATAAATCAAATCAGCAAACCCAGAAATCGTTATTATGTAGACTGTCCAAACTCTGACTATATATGGATATATTTATACCAAGCTACTTACTTTTTACCAGATTTCAACCAGCTTAGAACTATATTTCAGGGAGTTACATGGAGTCTATACTAGCTCAGATATAACCATCAGGATTAAATTCCAGTGGCCAAACTGCTAAGAGACAGGTCGTGTTTGCAAAACAGCAAATTTGATGCACAAAAATTAACATACAAAATACATTGAGACTTTTAAGGAGATCCACAGTCACTGTGAGTGGGAAATCTAAATCCTCAAAGCCTTTTCCTTATTATTCAGCCTCAAAAATTTTAAAACTGTCATATCTTTACCAACTGACTTTTGAAGGTATCAACTCCCTTCAAGGAATACCAAGCATACACACGACCTACCCGTATTCGAGAGGAACACGCAGCTCCCGTTCATCTGTTACTCTTCGTCTTTTTGAAATGCCTAAAACAGAATTTCTGATTAACACCTAGGAGAATAGACAAAATGGCAACAACATATTTCCTACAATATCCCTATATCCCCAACCCAAAACATAAACCATTTTTACAGCCTAGAAATTACATACCTCAAGTACCAAGAAAATGAATTAACTATTCCCCTTTTGCAATGCATTTTCCTCTAAGTTTCCTTCAACCTCTTCTTCTCAAATTGTAAACAGAAGAAAATCTAATTGTGCCATACTGAACTGTTTGCTTTGTCTCTCTCAGATATTTCTAAAATAATTCCTTGCACACCTGTATCATCTATACTAGACGATATTTCAATTTTTTCAGTACATGAGATGAAAATGAAAACACTCTTTACGTTAAGAATCCAGGCATTCTAAGAGGCTCTACCTTCAAAGAGCACTGTGTATAGACTGCAGTCAACTGCCAAATGCAGGAAGTTTTCAGGGTTATTCCAGCTTTTCAAAGTTCAAATGGATGTTGTGTTTGGTGCTAGTCAAGAGACTGAATCAATAATTTAGAGTCACCGAATCATTTTGGTTGGAAGAGACCTTTAAGGTCAACCAGTCACACTGTTCCCCCAGCACTGCCAGGGCACCACTAAACCACGTCCCTCAGCACCACATCTCCACAGCTTTTAAATCCTTCCAGGATGGCCCAAAACTGACCCCAGGATTCATGGGGTGGCCTCCCCAGTGCCCAGTCCAGGGGGACGATCCCTGCCCTAGTTCTGCTGGCCACACTGGTGCTGATACCAGCCAGGATGCTGGTGGCTTCTTGGCCACCTGGGCACTCTCTGGCTCATCTTCAGATACCTGTCACCCTCAGTCCCTTTTCCAGATGCTCTGTCCCATCCTGAAGCAGTGCAGGGGGTTTCTGTGACCCAAGTACAGGACCCGGCACTTGTCCTGCCTGAACCTCATCCCATTGGCCTCGGCCCATCAATCCAGCCTGGGTAGATCCTTGTGTGGAGCCCACTACCCTCAAGCTGACCAACACATATGACAGCAACGTGGGCAGGAGCAATCCTACTGCGGGTGCCCTCAATCTCCTCGTTCAGATGATTCATAAAAACATTAAAGAGAACAGGCCTGTCCTTTGGAGATTGTCCAAATACTGAATGAATTAAAAAAACCGAATTGTTCGGAGAAAAACAGCTACAGAGAAGACAGCTCTTCTGTGACTGACCAACTCTAGGTAATATGAACAAAAAAAATATTTCCTTCTTATTAGTAGAAAGTACTACACTGAAAAGAATGACACAAAATAATTTGTTCTACTTCCCACCTCTATAAACAAACAAAACCCTGCTATCAGCATTTTCAAAGCATCATAATACAACACAGATTCCTGAGCGAAAAAATTAACTCAGTATTTCAGTATTCTGGACTACTCCTGATGCATGGGAAACCTTTCACAAAGCAGGCAATGAATAGGCCTCTTTCTGGGAGAAATAGGAAGTAGATGACATTACACTTCTTCACAGTCAATGCCCTTGATGACAGGGAATGGAATTCCTATTCCACTGAATCCAAATGTAAAACCCAATATATGAGTGGATGTCCCCATTAGAAATCTACTTACTTGCATACTAATTAAATATCAGGTTTCTGATTCAAAGTAGGAAATATGCAACTTCATTCAATTGTTACCACACAAATTCAGAAGTGTGGCTTTGCAAAATGCATTCTTTTCTGCAGCAGTAGCAAGTACTAAATCTTACAACCTAGTCACCAAATGAAGGATTATAAACACTATAAAACATCAGGCAAATGCTAAATATACTTTTCATGAACTTTTTAAAAATAATTCCTTGCATGTATTTAATAAATTCTCCTGAGAATTTTAAAATAATAAAGTTGTATTTTAACTAAACGCAGTTATTAAAGTTGTTGCAGAAGGGGCAGAAATTGGAGATTCAGAATGCAAACTATAATGCATAGAAATTAGAAATAAGTAAGAATAATCTGTTTAGAATAAAAATGTAAATAACAAAGACTAAACAATGAAGAGTCTTAATGAAATAAATAACAACTCTGGCTATTTTATCCTAACTTCTCTGAAATAATTATATGAGCTAAAATGTCCTGGACTAAGTGCAATGTTTAGGTCTTAAGGTTTTGCAATTCTGCTGACTGAATTTAATGCCTGTTGCAAACACCCATGAACAGATCACTGAATCACAGAACAGCCCAGCTTGGAAGGAACCTCAGAAGACCATCCAGTCCAACCTTTGATGACTAACTGCATTTGAAAACCCTCCAGTGACAGGGGCTGGGGAGATTGTTCCAGTCAATGATTGCTCTTGCTGTGAAAGATTTCTTTCCTATGTCAAGATATCATTTGATACCAGTGCCTAAACTACTTTTGTAACTGATTTTACAACACATGCCAGATAAGATGTTACATTGTGCTATAATAAAAGACATTCAGATACCACAGTGTGTACTTGGTGTAAGAGTTGATGGTGCTGTCCCAAAAAAAACTGCAGGCTGGGACTCGGGACATAAGGCAGCTGGTGCAGAGCCTGGGGTCTTTGCTACTTGAAGATTAAGCGGGGTGGAATGAGCTGCAAGACCAAGGGAAGAGCTCTTCACAGAGGATGAAGTCTTATTCAGTTTCAGTGGAGTTTTTTCTCCTTCGGTGTCTGTGTCCGAATCATCTTGATCTTTATCATCCTCATCATCTTCATCCTCAGACCCTTCTGTATCTGACTCAGAGTTACTGTCAGACTCTGTTTAAAAAGAAAATGTAGCAAAAGGTACATCATGACTTGATAACTAACAGCAAAAAATATTTAAGTTGTAACACTTGCAAAGTTTTTTTTATGTTACTGAATAAGCTTTTTCGACTTCAATTTTTTTAATAACATTGCCTGAGTATAAATAGAAGGTTGTAATTAACTGCCTAAACTTTAAAATGACTACAAGTATGACAGCACCAAGTAATACTGCATGACAATGCACTGTTGTTTCAGATGGAATTTGTTTTTTCATGAGGAGATGAGAGACAGAAGCTGCAGTATTTTAAGAACTTGCTTACCCTAGAATGAGCTACAGCTAAGACATCCCCTGCGAGCCAGGCAGTGGTTGAGCACTGCCACAGGAAGGACACTTCACAGGTTGTGATATCTAGCATGAAGAGGAAGCAAACGATGGAACTGGGTACAGACTGAAAGGTGTCAGAATTGGCAGTGTGGCGATCTGGGCAAAGGAAGAGTTAGAGTAAAGGGCAGAGAGGATAAGGAACTGAAGACAGGCTACGGCTGTGAGGAAAAGAGAGGATTAGTATCAGATGTCTGTATGAGAGGGGGAAAGAGAATGATGAAGGTGAAGCTGGACCCAGGGGATATGCACACGCAGGGGAGAAAGGAGTCCCTGCAATACAATGAACTCCTTAAAAAACGGCCTTGTCTTTCTGAATTGCTTAAGAGCCTTTCAAATAGTCATCTGAACACTGCAGCCCTTAAAACTGTCCCCATACTTTCCCCTAATCTTGCTCACTGATCACCATGCTCCTGAATAAAGCCCAGAAACATGCTTTTCTTGCCATTCTTCACAATTGGAAGGCCTTTGTTTATTCCCTTTCTGGCTGGAGAAGCCTGTTCTGCAGATGGGCTCTGCCTGCCAGAATAATTAACCATCAACCAGCCTAATCTCTCCATCCCCCTCTTGGGCACCTGGCCATAGAAGCAGTACAGGAGCTGCGGGCTGGGTGCTTGATCTGGAAGGTCAGTTAGTCTCTGACAGACTTTCTAGAAGGCTATGGAGCTATCTGACCAGGACAGCTGGAAGTTTACTTGCCACATGACCAAGCATCTCAATACCAAAATCACATTTTGGATATGACACAATGAGGGACTGGGAGACATGTGCTACTTTCCCAGATATCTGCAGGACACTGGTGGGGGCCATGCTGCTCCAGAATTTTCTACTCCTGTTTTAAAATACGTCAGGAAATGCATGTTTTCAACACACATACACAAAAAAAAGTTTCTGCTTTTCCTATTAAAAAGGTTAAACCACCTGATTGGCTATCATCAGAATCATCATCGTCATCGTCCTCGTCTTCATCCTCATCGTCGTCATCATCATCATTTGAGTCGTCAGAGTCCTTACTGCTGGGGGCATCTGAGTCTACCCCTCTGAACTGCTCCACCACCAGTTTTGCAGACTGAAGGCGGTGTTGTGTTTTTACTGCATTTACTGCATTATTGCTGACTGGTTTATCCTTTCCTGAACCAGGTAACACAGGAGAGGTAGAGGGCATAACAGGTGTCCGGTTACCAGTAGTTTTTTTACCACATCCACTCAAGTTTACTGGCAAAGAAAAGGGGGCACTACTAGAAATGGCTACACTTTCATTGATCTTGGTCTGGGATTTCAGTTTCGTAGTAAGTGCAAGAGGAGCCTCCTGGATGACGCTCTGAATAACTCCATTGGGTTGGTGATTACCTAAAAGTGCATTTGTCAGGAATGGATTAGAATGGTTGTTTTCCAAGGATGTGAGTTTTTGATGAGCTGGTGAACTAGATGTTGGTTTGGGGCTTGACAAAGCTGCAATAACCTTCTTCAGGTTCTTAGATGATTCCTGTTTCTTTAGCTGTGCTGCTGGGAATGTCTGTTTATATTGTTCCTAAAGAAATAAGAAAACAGAGAAATAAAATATGGATATATTTAATGCTTTTTTAAGTATTCAGGTGAATACTATGCAATCTTAAGACACCTGCTAAGCTATTTTTAGCAGGTCAAAAGTAGTGCTAGCAACAACTGAAGAGATGAGTAACTACAAGTTATGTAAGCCTCTCTCATGACTTTCACTGTAAATCAAGCAGGAAAAGACAAACTGAACTCAAGATGAAACTCATCTATGTTATGTAGGAAAGCTTTTTCACTTGCTACATCACTCTAGACAGTGATTTCATAAAGATACTAAGCATCTTGAAAAAAAAAAAAATTTTAAAAAGAGATTACTCTTATGTACTGGAACAGGAAAACCCCTCACTTTTTACTTATTTCATCATATAAAAATCTCATTTCTGAGTATAAAATTTGCTTTAGTAATTTGTTCATTTTAAAGCACATGGTAAATACAAGACACTAATGACTACATTATTAGCAGAAGAACAAAAGAAGGTTCTTGGCACAGAAAAAAAATCTCAAAAAAAAAGGAATAAAAGGTATTACTCAGAAGTACTGTGATTTTTTTTTTACACTGAAAAAGAAGTACTTGAGAGATCTTCAGGTAAAACGTAATCAGTAGTGGCTCAGAAACACAGATAAAGCTTACATTGTCTTTAGTCTCAAGACTCTTCCAAGGAAAAGGAAAAAACCATTATCTTTGATGGAAAAAAAAAAACCCACAACAGAATGGATAAAGATGGTACACAATATATACTTGAAGTTCCTAATATTTAAAACTGAACGTGAAATTATGAAAACCTACAAATATTCACACATTGCAAGTTTCCAGTAGAAGTTTTAAAGAAATCAAAACACTAAATAGATGATGTATCATCAGCTAAAGACTCATAACCTAAATTTGACAGCAGAAGCCTCTTCAATGGCAAAGATGTATGTTCTCATAAGCTATTTAACTATTCCAGGTAAATCACTACCTTATTTGAATAAATATAGGAAGAAAAACTATGTGATAAAAATATTTTTCAGTTCTCACTGAGGACTGAGTTAGCAATGAATCAGAGTTCAGTTTACTCTTCACCAATATTACTTAGTTTAAAACAAAGTTTGTTTTTCATCATGACACTTGCCTTGGTAAACGCACTTCATACATACATATATGTATCTCAAGTCTCAACACTTCTAAAATTATATACTTTTATTCTCTTCTAATCCCCATTCAAATCTAACTCAATAGAAATTATGAAAATGCATCACTAGTCAGCATAATCACTATTAACAAAATGAATGAATTGAGAATCTACAATGAATTTTTGTAAGCTACGGAACTGTTAAGACAGACACATATAAACATATTGTGGACTCCTGATCAGTAAAAAGGAAGATCAGATTTATTGAAATGGCCATATTGAGTTTTAATAGCTACCACGCGCATGAATACCTACTTCTGTGTTTAAAAAGCAAACAAAACCCAAGATTAAAACAAATATTTTTTTTAAAAAGGCTTTCAGTCTGTTTAAAATCATGGTTAAAATAGCTAATTTTAACTACTTTGACTCAAAACTATCCAACTCGACACAAAGCAAAACCATGCTTTCTCTAGGTATGAAAAACTATTAGAGTCATATGATCCTATGAAAAACATTCTGACTTAAACTAGGAGAAGCACAGGAAGAATATTCATGCCACACAATTTAGCCATGAGTACTTTTCTTATTTTGATATCGATTTTACCTACTCATGTTCACAGAATCATAGAATTGATCTGATTTTAAGAGACCTTTCAGATCATCGAGTCCAACCGTTCCCCCAGCACTGCCAGGGCACCACTGACCCATGGCCCTCAGCACCACAGCTCCACG